>CM040240.1:136353210-136429569 GCA_022545495.1 Chrysanthemum lavandulifolium | reverse complement strand
AAAAAACTTAATGTATTTAGTGTTCTTCATTATTCGTGAATCCGCCTTGGTATGCGCCTCGCCTCGAGGCTCTTTGGTCCCCTTCGCGCCTTAGTGCGCCTTGAGCCTTTCAAGACACTGCTTTTGCCCGAGACATTGGGGTGTCTCGAGTACACAGAGAAACATATTCAATCCCTTTTTGTAACCACCCGCATTTTAGGTTACTTTTCATTTCGAAATTTACTATTCACTTTACTATTCACTTTCACTATTCATCCTGCAAATTTTTATTTCACATTCTCATAAGATAAATTATTTTAGTAATGACACGAGAGTTCGACAACCGTTAGATCATTTTTATAAAAGTTATTAAGAAAACATCGTTTAAAAGTTTCGTTTTGGACGGTCCACCGTTTAAAATCACGCGCATAACGAAAATCAACTCGATAATTTTACCCGCATCGGATAAATTTTAGATCACTCATGATTAATTTGAGAATTTTTAAGATTTATTATTTTATGTTGCAAATAAGCCCGGTATGAGAACAAAACTAAACTTACGTTTTAAACAATTATACTTACATCCGGACTTAACGATTCACCTTGTGTTTCTAATATGTTTTGACACTTTTACATTTTTGGAAAATTCAAACATATTTCCTCCTCTTTGACCATAAAGGAATTAACCTTGTCGTTCTACATTTTGCTTAAATCGGCGTAACTTTTAAACTTCACAAATAAGCATTAAGTTATCCAGCGTATAATGAAAACCACATTTTAACATCTCATATCACTTTTAGACTAATTTTAGTCTACTCTAAATAAATTCACGGTCGTTTCCACGAAATTTCGTTCTTTTAGATAAAGCTGCAATTACGCGTTTTTGACCCGTATTTCGACTTTAGCGACTTTTTGCACCCAATGAGACTTATCACCCATTTTATATTTTTAGATGGAGTATAATGATGAGTTTCATCATTCCTACAAGTTTAGTATTTTACGATACCCGATTTTACGTTTATGGCTTAACGACTTCTGGTTGGCATTTAGCGGAACCAAATCATGCTATAAACTCAAGATAAGATCAAAACTATCCACCTAAGTCATCTTATCACTATATGGCCGACTTAGGGAGTCATCATTTTGGTGGCATCATCCTAACCATGGTTCATTTAGATCTTTACAAGTGTCCTAACTTAACCATGGTTAATATTTAACAATATATGGTTAACCAAACTTACCCTCCTATAAATAGCAAGTGAAATGCATCCTAAGAACCTTCATAATCTGTTTTGGGTCGTTCATATCACAAATCCACCATATCTTCCATCATTTGATCTATAAACTCCAAGTTTATGCAAGGAAGTTCAAAAGATCAGCTATTACATCAAATCTCTAGCAAGTTTAAGTGATCTTCTTGAGTTTAGATCCACTCAAGTCACTTAATACTTCATCACCAACTCTTCAAGATTGCAAGGGTGCCAAGGTGTGAAAGCTAGCTCAATCCAAAGTGTTAAGTGATCAATCAAAGTCCGATCCTTACTAGTTACTCCTTTCTTATTGAAAGCCAAAGTTGTAAGCAACTTATCACCACCATCATATCATCCTTATTATTCATAATCTTAAATATTTCATGCTATATATATAGTTACTATGTTGATTCATGATGTACATATACTCAATCACTTGTTTTAATTCTCATATTGTCATAAAAGTAACAAACTAGTAAACTAGTCATATTCTACATGTGAGACCATTAAAAAGATAACATAAGGACTTTATAACTTACATAATATGGTAGACAAGATAAAAGGTAAACATAGCAATTTGAATCACCGAAGCGGACAAACGAGTCAAAGTTATAGACAAAAGAAGTTAGCGAAACCTAACGCCAAAGCGCCATGTATAAGTGTTAAGAGTTACGCGTTTAAAGTGATATACGGTCCGAATCATCAAAAGTTAAACACGAAAGTTGTCGAATGACATATTCCTTCAATAACAAAGAATCTCGGACCTTGAAAACGCATAAATAGGCCATAATCTTTCAAAAGCAGCTAGTAAATATAGTCTCATAACTATACTTTTGTCACAACTAAAGCAAACCAAGAGTCCTAATGGCCATAAGCCAAGACCACGGCTCTGACTAAGGTTAAAGCTAAGTCTCAAGACCATGGTAGTCAAGACCAAAGTCACGGCAAGGCCATGGCTAAAGCCCAAGGCTTGTTTACCCAAGACCGTTAACTAAGGTGATCATATTTATGAAAACGGCGAGAACTTGTAAAAACTAGATACTTATTAAAACATGATAAACTTTATGTTATAACAATCTTCACTCAAACATATGTTGTATCTACTAAGTGCTACAAAGTAGGGAGCTTCATGTGAGGGTTTCATTTGAATAAAAAGTATCAACGAGTTCTTTGGATTCTGATTTAAAGTGTCCTAGCTCCTCGAGCGTTCTTGCATGACCTACGAATTATGATGGACGAGCGGTGTGCGATATCTATAAACTAAATCGTTTTCTCATAATAAAGATCTTTCTATAAACATCAAATGATAATTGACTACATCATGATCAACATAGGATATATATAGGATGGTTTATGTTTCCTTAAACATTATTCCAAACCTAAGTCGCAACATCCTATTTTAGGTTGCTCGTGAGAAGTTCTCACGACATATCCATCATTCTCATTATACATGTGATATCATTTATTAAGGTGAGTTCATAGCCCCACTTTCTATTACTTAAATGTTTTACAAACCCTTGGGGAGATACATGCTTTATTTTAAATCGAACACATTGCTTTCAAATTATACTTGAATATATTAGTTGCACTAAGTACCACTATTGCCAATCGTAAGTCCCTATTATCATGAGCCATTAATCACTTGCGAGTGAGCGAATAATGTGGATAGATCTATCGAGAATGATAAATCCGTTTGTGTTACCAGTCCGGTAAACAAAGCGCTCTATTGAATATCCATGGGTTTAATGGCAAATTACCTATTAGGGCATCGGTTACTATTATATGATTGTTAACGTTTTCGGTATCATGAGCTTAGTGCAATAATATCATTTTGTTTTCAACATTATGAGTGTATAACAACGTAACTCACACAAACATTATGTGTTCAAGCGATTTCCAAAACTCTATGAATTTCACTCAACCTTTGTGTTGATGTTTAAGCGTGTATTCGGTCCATAATGTCGGGCGCGCGGAAGAGCAAGGATCTTGAAAGCTATAAATTTTATTATCATTGAAAACCCATTTAATGTATTTTGTAAACAATGGAACCAAGCTGGGACCTCATTTTTGTAAACTATGATATTTATATAAGTCGAATGAAAAATCTTTTAAAACGACTCCATTAGAGTTCGTTTTCTATTATTATATTTGTTGTGCCATGAAGTAACACCAGTTTGAATTCGATCGTATCACGAAATTGGGGATGTTCTGATTGGTATCGAGACACGATTATAGAAAGCGGGTATAATCGAGACTTAAACTATAACTACTTTTTCAAACAAAAACATTTTATAGCCTTCCGTTCTCCGTGCCTTCCATCCTCAGACGATTAAGTGACTTTTAGGCTTTTAAGCTATATAAACATACTAGTATATTGATATATACACTTGACATATTTTCAATCATTTTAGCTAAGCGATAGACTAAACATATGCATATGCCTATTCTAAGGCATTACGGCACAATCATATTTTCCCAATCATGCATCTACTGCGTGCATTTTAGGATTACGAAACTTTATCCAAGACATTATAGCGACTACAATGGTCTTTCCTACTTCCAGGACATTGTGAGATACAATGGTCTCATTCATTTTCAAGACCATCGTGAGATACGGTGGTCTCTATTACATTCTCGGACAACAGTAAATCTTATAGTGGTCTCATTTATTTCTAAGACATTGTGAGTTACACAATGATCATCCATCATTTCTCAAGACATTGTGGGTTACACAATGGTCTCTTCATCATTCTCAAGACATTGTGGGTTTACACAATGGTCTCTCCATCATTTCTCAAGACATTGTGAGTTACATAATGATCTCTATCATTTCTCAAGACATTGTGGGTTACAATGGTCTCTCCATCATTTCTTAGACATTGTGAGTTGCACAATGGTCTCTATTATTTCCTAGACATTGTGAGTTACACAATGGTCTCAACTATTTCTCGGACATTGTGAGTTGCACAATGGTCTCAACTACTCTCGGATATTGTAAGTTATACAATAGTCTTTAAAATTATCTTATAAACATTATATGATATTATTTTACATGAAACCCGTCCAGTCTATCAATTTCCTAATGGAAATACAAAAATAGGATTTCTAAAGGACAAAGTGACTCATCATCTACAAAAGTGAAGTTGACAACTTTCTCTACATTCATCAAAATTCTCTTGAAACCTTCATTGTTAAGGTTTGTGATTCTAGCCAAGTATGGACTATTTTAGAATTACTTAAGATTTCCTTTCCACGTATCTACCCATACTATCTTCTATGCAATGGAATGTGAAAACATAGGTTACAAGTCTTTTATGGCGGGACTTGTTGGATGGTTTGATATCGCCTTTGTAGTGGACAATTTCTCAAAAGCTATGAACATATCACAAGTATACCTAATTTAGGTATTTGAAAATTTATCGAACCTCATTAAATATAGCCTAATCACTATATTTAACCTAGGGATAGTGGAACATAGTCGATTAACTATGTTCGACTTAAATTTTCAAACACGAGAAACGATTATACAAGGGTTATATTCAGGTTAATTTCCTACTTTAACTCGATAAACCACGAATTCATTAAAAGATCTAGAGACATGATAGTGTCTTACCACTCGACAAAATCTTAACATCTTATTTATACTACCCAATTTCATTCTTGAAAGTTTTCATTTATGAAATAATCCGAACTACTATCTTGGGATAGTCATCAAATCTTCTCGTCATTTCTTAGAAGTGCTAGCGATTAGGTTTCAAGGATATCATTAGTCATTCACTTTTGATTTTAAACCAAACTTGACATCTCTACCTAAGAATAATGGTAAACATACGCTACACTCTTCTAATCGTCAACATGTCACATCATTATCGAACCCCATTGAAATTCGATGCGTAAAACTTCCTTTGCCGCGTTTCTTTCAAACACTAGTAAGCGAAACACTATAGCCTTCATCACGAAACCACCTAAGACATGATCAACTTGAAATAGTTTGGATAATCACTTGTCACTAACAAGACTTTCCAACAACGGCAGTTATCACATCATTACAAACCATTTCACATCAACAATATCTTACACCTTTGATTAACAACAGTTACCCTAACAACAACAAAACTATTCCATTTTGAGGCACTATATAGCGAAAGTGTTAGTTAACCATTTCTTGGGACTAAGGTGTTGGAGATCACCCACGAAACAACTAAAACCATACAAATTAGGCTCCATGCCGCACACTATCACCAAAAACTCCATGTTAGAAATTAAGGTTTTATTGATAGCCTCAATATAATAAGATATGATTTGTTTTGAGAATTGGGAAAAGCCAAACTTTAGGTATATTGAACTCTATAAGATTTTAACAAAACCCTTTAGATTATCAACTTAAGCCACATGGTATATAACACATTCACATTTTCCTAGACAATTCAACATCAGATAACACACCTGAATTAGGGACGAATTCCATTAGAGTGGTGAGGCGTAACCACCCGCATTTTAGGTTACTTTCATTTTAGAATTTACTATTCACTTTTACTATTCACTTTCACTATTCATCCCGCAAATTTTTTATTTCACATTCTCGTAAGATAAATTATTTTAGTAATGACACGAGAGTTCGACAATCGTTAGATCATTTCATAAAAGTTATTAAGAAAACATCGTTTTAAAGTTTCGTTTTAGACGGTCCACCGTTTAAACATCACCCCATAACGAAAATCAACTCGATAATTTTACCCGCATCGATAAATTTTAGATCACTCATGATTAATTTGAGAATTTTTAAGATTTATTATTTTTATGTTACCAAATAAGCCCAGTAGAACAAAACTAAACTTACGTTTAAACAATTCTACTTACATCCAGGACTTAACGATTCACCCTGTGTTTCTAATATTTTTTGACACTTTTACATTTTTGGAAAAGTCAAACATATTTCCTCCTCCTTTGACCATAAAGGAATTAACCTTGTACATTATACATTTTGCTTAAATCGTAACTTTTAAACTTCACAAATAAGCAGTTATCCAGCGTATAATGAAAACCACATTTAACATCTCATATCACTTTTAGACTAATTTTAGTCTACTCTAAATAAATTCACCGTCGTTTCCACGAAATTTCGTTCTTTTCCGATAAGCTGCAATTGCAGCGTTTTTGACCGTATTTCCGACTTTAGCGGCGTTTTACCCAATGAGACTTATCACCCATTTTATATTTTAGATGGGTATAATGATGAGTTTCATCATTCCTACAAGTTTCGTATTTTTACGATACCCGTTTCGTTTTATGGCTTAACGACTTACGGTTGGCATTTAACGGAACCAAATCATGCTCTAAACTCAAGATAAGATCAAAACTATCCACCTAAGTCATCTTATCACTATATGGCCGACTTAGGGAAGTCATCATTTAGTGGCATCATCCTAACCATGGTTCATTTAGATCTTTCTAGTGTCCTAACTTAGTGCATATCTTTATCTTACACCCTTACCTCACCATATCATTCTTCCTATACCATATTAAAAGCTTCATTATTTAGTTACTGTTTCAAGTATGGTAAAACTGAGGTCTTGGAAGCAATAAATGCGTAAAAATGACCTGGTTTTAGAGGTGTTGGATATGTCTTTTAGTCGACCATTACATCAGCATTAGCGTCACGTCGGTTTTAACACACTAACTTACCACCACCATTACGGTTGTACACTACTAGAATATAGTGGAATAGCAATGGAAATAGCGACGGACACTAAAAAAATGTTCCTTTCATTAGGTGGTCTAAACCACCGAACCACACCTATAAATGCCCCACCATACTCGGTGGAGGAACACCCGTCATAAGGTTGGCATGCGATGAAATTCCTCTGGTGGTGAACAACTTACAAAAATACTAAATAGAAAATATAATAGGAGTATCTACATTTATTCCGAGTTTCATTCTTTCGTCTTACAAAAATGTTTGTATATATACCTTTTCTATAAAGAATTAATAATACTCCGCTATTTTATTTTTGTTTTGTGCTACACTCGAAAATCTATATTTTCAGGTAATTACTCCATCCACTAGTTATGGGACCTCCAAGTTATACTATTATACAACCAAAGTATCTTGTTCTAGTTTTGATTATCAAATAGTCATTTTCCAAACATATATCCAGTGTCCCCTTAGTCAGGTTTTTCATCGACTATCAAAGCACATAACAACGTATCTTAACAATGTTGAAATGATGCGTCTTGTGAAACAGTAATGTTTAATAGTCGCGGTTTATTTAGTATTTTGAACTCACTTACGATTTTAGATATAAAACAAACCAACGTGTTTATATTTTTAGATAAGTGAAATGAAATTATCAAGTGCCGTTTTTTAAAATGGGATAGCATCACTTATTTCTCTAGGCTCATTAATGGCCGCAGTCTAATACTCGATTACTTCTCTCTTCATAAATTATGCTAAGTGATTTAAGCAGTGTAGAAACCCGCGATCTGTGGGGATTGAACTTCAGGACTTATTTTGTAGCGACACTTAAACTTGAAGTTCCAAAAGATCAAGCTACTACATCAAATCTCTAGCAAGTTTAAGTGATCTTCTTGAGTTTAGATCCTCAAGTCATAATACTTTATCACCAACTCTTCAAGATTTCAAGGGTGCCAAGGTGTGAAATCTAGCTCAATCAAAGTCTTAAGTGATCAATCAAAGTCCGATCCTTACTAGTTACTCCTTTCTTATTGAAAGCCAAAAGTTGTAAGTAACTTATCACCACCATCATCTCATCCTTATTATTCATAATCTTAAATATTTCATGCTATATATATAGTTACTATGTTGATTCATGATGTACATATACTCAATCACTTGTTTTAATTCTCATATTGTCATAAAGTAACAAACTAGTAAACTAGTCATATTCTACACATGTGAGACCATTAAAAACAGTAACATAAGGACTTTATAACTTACATAATATGGTAGACAAGATAAAAAGGTAAACATATCAATTTGAATCACCGAAATGGACAAGCGAGTCAAAGTTATAGACAAAAGTTAAGCGAAACCTAAGCCAAAGCGCCATGTATAAGTCATTAAGAGTTCGCGTTTTAAAAGTGATACTACGGTCGAATCATCAAAAGTTAAAACACGAAAGTTGTCGAACGACGTTTTCCTTCAATAACAAAGAAGCTCGGGACCTTGAAAGCATAAATAGGCCATAATCTTTCAAAGCGAAGCTAGTAAATATAGTCTCATAACTATACTTTTGTCACAACTAAAAGCAAACCAAGAGGCCTAATGGCCATAAGCCAAGACCACGGCTATGGCTAAGGTCAAAGCTAAGTCTCAAGACCATGGTAGTCAAGACCAAAGTCACGGCAAGGCCATGGCTAAAGCCTTAAGGCTTGTTTACCCAAGACCGTTAACTAAGGTGATCATATTTGTAAACGCGAGAACTTGTAAAAACTAGATACTTATTAAAAACATGATAAACTTTATGTTATAACAATCTTCACTCAAAACATATGTTGTATCTACTAAGTGCTACAAAGTAGGGAGCTTCATGTGAGGGGTTTCATTTGAGTAAAAGCGTGTCGACGAGTTCTTGGTTCTGATTTAAAGTGTCCTAGCTCCTCGAGCGTTTCTGCGTGACCTCGAATTATGATGGCCCGACGGTGGTCGATATCTATAAACTAATCGTTTTCTCATAATAAAGATCTTTCTATAAACATCAAATGATAATTGACTACATCATGATCAACATAGGAATATATATAGGATGGTTTATGTTTCCTTAAACATTATTCCAAACCTAAGTCGCAACATCCTATTTTAGGTTGCTCGTAGAAGTTCATACGGCATATCCATCATTCTCATTATACATGTGATATCATTTATTAAGGTGAGTTCATAGCCCACTTTCTATTACTTAATTGTTTTACAAACCCTTGGGGAGATACATGCTTTATTTTAAATCGACACATTGCTTTCAAATTATACTTGAATATATTAGTTGCACTAAGTACCACTATTGCCAATCTTAAGTCCCTATTATCATGAGCCATTAATCACTTGCGGTGAGCGAATAATGTGGATAGATCTATCGGGAATGACAAATCCGTTTGTGTTACCAGTCCGGTAAACAAACGCACTCTATTTGAAGATCCATAGGTTTAATGGCAAATTACCTATTAGGGCATCGGTTACTATTATATGACATTACATTAGCGTTTTCGGTATCATGAGCTTAGTGCAATAATATCTGTTTTGTTTTAACATTATGATTTTAAACAACACTGAAAAGTAAAAACAAATATTAATTGGAAAAAAAAAAAAAATCCGATTGTATAACTAACTTACTCTTCGAGATTAATTGTATTTTCCATTGAAAACGATTGTGCTCCTGTTGAGAGGATTTTTGCAGATTAACCGAAAAACATACATTCGATTAATGAGATTTATGATGTTGATTTAATGTCTTGTTAGTCACATTAGTTTCTTTATAGCCTGCACAAAAAACTTTTTTTTTTTTTTTTTTTTTTTTTTTTTTTTTGTCGAATGAACCTTGTAGGGGAGAAGGAACTCCGTTTTTTTTTTTTCTTTTTTAATTTACACTTTGACCCAAAACTATTAGGAAATAACCACTAAGTACATGTGTATTTTTACGTTTTTTCAACATCTCTTATATAAAAACGAATTTATATAAATTTATGTCAAATTAGGAAGTATTTTAGGCTTTTATTCTAGTAACCATCTTTAAAAAAAAATAATTCAGTTATTTCCTAATAAGGAATGAATTGATTTTTTTGAAATGAAAAATTTTCACTAGGGGTTTTGTTTTATTATATAAAAGATGTATTTCGTATTTTCGTTTATGTATGCAACTAATGCAAGAAACAATTTGATGTTTAATGTTTAAATATATTTAGTTATTGTGTTTTGTTATAGTTTAATTCAAAAATGAAATATATAGTCAATTGTCAAAACAAAAGCCCAACTTTTATACTCGTAGTAATTATTCCGCATTTATTAGTTTGTTGAACAAACTTTGTTCGAATGTTTTTTATTAGAGCATGGGACATGTTGAACAAACTTCATTCGAATATTTTTATTAGAGCATGGGGCCATGAGCTATACAATATATCATTATAATAACTTGTCTAGATATTGCAACTTATCTTTTATTTATGTAATAAAACAAAACCCTTAGTGGGAATTTTTCATTTCAAAAAAATGAATTCATTCCTTATTTAGTAATAATTTTAAAGTTTTATTTATTTATTTTGAGTATGTTTTAGTAGAAAAACCTAAATAATTCCTTTTTTGGCAAAAAGTATTTGTAATTCGTTTTTCTACAAAAATTTGAGCTAAAAAATACATGTGTCAAAAATTAAAAGATAAAAAGCTACAACAATGCTGGGTAATATAAAAATATTGAAGGGTCTACTATGTAATTTGAAACTATAAAGAAAAAACACAATTATCTCCCAAAGCCTAAATCGAATTCACAACAGTTCCTAACTTCCTAACCCTAAATCATTGAAGAAACAAAGTCCAATATCACAATCACGTAGATTCGAAAAATTAATTACAATTCATTCAATTTATCAGTCAGTTTATACCTCAAAATAGTTGAAAGAACAAGATACAATCCTTAATTTTGGTAAGATTTTGGGTTCCATGTCTAATTTTCTACTTCTACTTCAATTAATTTAATGTTTTCGATTATATTAGTCGCTTTCTGGCCCGTAGTTAATTTGTTAATTATGCTTTTTATAGTGGATTTATATAGGGACCCATTCACTATTTTGATTATACCTCAAAATAGTGAATGGGTCCCTAGTGAAGCCACCATCTATTTCTACTTTGTCTACTGTGATGGCAGGTTGAGTGGACTTGGTAGGATGGATAGGTGGAAATGTAGCTAGATGGGAGGTGCTATGAAAAGGTTAATTTAGTATGAACAAGAGATGATGAAGGAGCATAGTCTGCAATGCTATGTTTTTCCTCTGTTTTGAAGTATTTCTGAGCTCAGTGCCATCTGATATGGTTGTATTTTCAGAGTTATGATACTCAGTATGTGAATCCGTATTGTCTTTTGAATAACTGAATTGGGAGATATCCGATTCAGTTTCCTGTTTTATTATGATGTAAATGTTGGTTAAGTAATATAATTCACCTTTGCACCAAAAAAAAATATATTGATTTGTGTATTGTTGTTGTTTATAGTGATGAAAAGATTCAGAGATGTGTATGTTAATTTGTGATCTAATAGTGAATGAATGTCATTGTTCTGTTATTGTCGAGTTTCGAGTTTGTCTTCAACAAAGCGAAACTTAGATCAGGACCATTAACATTTGTTGTCGCATAGTGTTTGTCTTCATGCATGTATTACTCAACAAAGTGTTCTTTTAAGTTATGCCTTCAATGCTGGAAAATTGTTAATGTTCTGCTTTGTCTAAGTGGCTTAGGAACTATTCCAGTAGTTAATTTGCTTTGCTTAGTATGTAGAATTATGTCTCTAAGTAGTTGTAAGACCTAACTTTATGTCGTTTGATGTTGCTACCATTATATAGTAGTAATATTTGTAAATTGTAATCAAAGGTGTCTCTGTTTTTTCTTTTGGTTAACTCTCTTTGCTGAATTATATAACCATTTCATGTCGTTAGTTATAAAATGAATTAGCTCTCCTATTAGAAGAGAAGTTCAGTACTATGCTTATATAGTTATATCTGTTAGCTAGGGTGATATATATATGGATTGTTGGTTTGCACGAATTAGTTAAAGCAAAGTATAATAGTGATTTATCTTTGGCAACCGCTATCTTGAGATAAATTACAATTCATACCCCAAACAAGCACAAAACCCAAAAGCTTAAGTGATGTAACTCTTGACAACAATATCTTGGTGGGGTCAGCATTAGGTTTCTGCTGATTCAGGTGCAACCCTTTAGCATCAGGGTGATCCCTTGTATTGAGTGATACACTGATACTTAACTCCACATAGGAAATGGAAGTAAAAAAAAGGGTGAAAGTCTTCTCCTCTATATGTTACTATACCGAGTAGAATAGTAAATGATTTTGTTCAAGTATGTAGAAAAAAGAAAGATATATCAAGATCGACTGATTGAATCTCATCTAAGTACAGCACGACAAGAACAAGTCATGACAGCAAGTAGGATCATAGCCCGTTTACTGAAGTCAATACAAATCTCTAGGCTATATAAGTAGAAGCAAAGTATAACTCACTCTTCTTCATGCCGTTGTTGACCACCGGTTAGCTCTTAATGCTCATGATGACTTAAAATGGCAACCTCATGATTGCGGCTGAGAGAAAATGAGGATGATAAGTCTATTGATGCTTTAAGTCTTGAAGAGTTGGAACAAGCAAGCATTGAAAATTCTAGCGAAAAGTTTGTTGCTTTATCCACACTAACACGTATACGAGGGAAGCTTCGCTATCTAAAGGTATTAATATTAATTAATTATAAGCTTTTATTGAGTTTCATTTGTGTTTCACTAGCGCATCTATGCAACAGAAATTTACAAGGATGTTGAACTATTTATATATCTATTTTGTTTTTTAGGGTTTGGTATACTCTAAACAAAATTCACAATCATAATGTGAATGTATCTATGGTTTTTAGCCCTCAGCAATTGGATTAGTCATAGATTCATGATATACTTCATAGTTCTGTAATGGGAACCTCTATGTGGTAATACGTTGTTTACCTTGATCTAAAAATGTGTGTGGGTTGCTCAACCTATTTCAAACCGCACTTAAAAAGTATCCCATTTGACCATTTACTCAACCCACCCAACCTATTTTGATACCATTTGACCACTTGAGTCTTAGAAGTAAACTACCTTCCCTACTCATTTTTTTTTCTTTTTTTTTTGTGTGTGAATGATTTGCAATGATTTTGATGTACAAATTATCTTTATTACCGGTAAATAGCAAAAGAAAAGAAAAGTTATTATGATGTTATCATATCAGAGTGTGGTTATAAACTAATAGTTGTTTATACTAATAGATACATCTGGTGCTGTATGAAAATGGAATTCATTGCCATTTTGGAATGTGGCATAAACACTAACTGTTTAGTTCACTGGGATAATGTTATGCAAATCCTATTAGCAAATAGCAATGACATATATTAAAATAATCTCTTCACTTTTAGGAATGGTTTGACCAACTTATTGGTTATCTAATTAGTTTTCTTGATCACATCCGAATATGAGTTGTGAGGCCTGATGTATTATTTGACCAATTTAAACTATATCTTTGTTGCGTTGAAATTGCACTAATATTCAATCATGAATATTAGCCACTATCCCGATTTTTCTATTTACTTTTTTCTATTTCATGGCCAAGTGTCGGTCAATAAACTTATTGGGTTATATCATTATTAAAATTTAGTGATAATTTCATAATTGAGTTACTCTTTGGCATGTTTAGTATTTAAGTGTTTTACAGCACTTGGATATGTTGATGCTTACAACGATTAGGAATTTAGCATGTTACAACTTTAAATAAAGATGAAAGCAGTTAAATTTCATGAATGTCTTGCATTTGTGTTTCATGTTTCAGCTTATGGATAAATAGCTACCAAATATACTATTTATTATTGATTTCAAGTTATATAAGCTTTGGTTACTGAATTTAACGCTCGGAAATTACTAAAAAGTGATATACAAGGGTGTTGTTTTGCAACACCCTTGAAGTTACATACTCTTTTCTTTGGCCTTAATTTTGTAGTATGATTGTACTTTAGAGGGTACAAGTCCAGTTAGAAAATTAGCAAGATGAACATAGAATATATCTGAGAAGTGTTAACACTCATATTAGTTTTTCATCCTTAGCGGATATAGATATACAACTTGCGCCACCAACTGCGGAAAAGGTGTCTACTCAGTGAGGTAAATTACCTTACATTTATGGGCTTTATCGATTATTCAGTGATGAAGATTTTTCTATGCAATAATTTTCAAATAAAATTAACAGGTACATTTAAAAAGTATTTTATTAAAAAAATTGTACTTTTATTCATATAACATAAATTTCTAATTATATTCTATATACTAATCATTTGTAACAGTTGACGAATTTAGTCAAAGAATCCCATATCCGGAATATTAAAACCTACCCATTTTGACCCGTTACTCAACTTGACCATCCAACATATTAATTGTTTCACGTTGATTAGCTGTCTACTTCTAACCTCTTTTGCTCATTATGTTCTTATCTTAGGCCTTAAAACCGGATCTTGAAACAACAAGAAGAGGATGAAAGGAACACCAAGAAAGGAAAAAAGAAACGGAGACAAGTGTCACAATTTTATAAGGTCTTCCATGTTTTATATTATGGGTTTCGAAATATATAATGTAAGATGCGGCGAAGTGTATGTTTTCGTTAAACGTAAATAGAAGCAGAGGAGAAAATCGAGGTAAACATAATCCTCCAACCATAATGGAATTTGATGTAACATGATGACTTCCTAATGCTTTTTGCTAACGTACATAATAATGTATGTAATTTGAATAACCAAAAAAAACAAATAAAAGATCAGTATTTATAATTATATTTAGTGAAAATACACAACATACCAAAAGTCCTTGCTCGATATTTACAATACATTTTTTCAGGTATTCTCCATGGTTCTTTCACTAATTATTATGAATATAATTGGTTACACAAAGCAGGTATCAACAAAAATATAACACATATATAGAGCAAGCGGTTGAGATCATCATTCTCACTATAAGTTTTAGTCGAGGAAAAGCTTCGAGTTAGTTACTGTAAAGCACTTCTTATATTGGAAGGACACATTTCTTTTATAAGATGATAATTTGATCCTATAAAAAGTCGTTTCATTGGTCCTAAATTGGAGGTCCAAAAAGATGAAGCAACATGTAAAACAATTTAGAACATGTTAGATTGTTTGTTTTTTGGTTGATAATAATACACAATTACAATATTTGGAAAAAAGCCTTGTGTGTACGAGCATTATAACTATATATGCCTGTCGCTCTTCTTTCTATACAAAACAAAACAAAATAAAAATATAACTATTTGCTTTTAAATTAACAAAATACATTTATCAAAAATCTAGAAAAAACCCCACGCGTGAGCGGGCATTATAACTAGTAGATTAGTATATATAGTTCTCGTAAGTCACATTGTTTGTACTTTTGTTTGATAGTAGAAAGAAGAAACTCATTATGTTGATGCTTGAAAGAATGAAAAAGGTAACTTTTTTTTTTCTGTCAAACTATTGCTCATGGTCTTTCTCACTTGTCTTCAAAAAAATCAAATAAATATATCTTTCTCACTTTGTATCTTCTTTCACCCAACTTTCTTCCCACCCAAAGTACACTTTCACAAAAACCACCCAAAGTACATTTTCTAAAAAACCGGTTTGTGGAACCGGATTACAAAAATCCGGTTTTGACGGTTTGAAACCGGTTATTTCGGTTCAAGCTTTTATTCCCTCAAACCGGATTGGAACCGATCCGGTTCTATCCAAAACCGGTTTTTGACCGGTCAACGATAACCAAAACCGGTTTTTAAACCGGTTCAGTTTTGGAATTTGTCCAATTTGTGCACCACTACCTCTAAGTGACCTGATTCGACTACAACCCTTAAAGTACTGTTGGGCTATAAATTGCATTTTTTAATTCACAAAAGCCCAATGAAATGCAAAATTAATAAAAAAAAACGGACCCCTTAAGAATTTGGGGTTTGCCCCGTTCAAAGATCACTTATATACATTACACTTTTTCCCTCTCATTCTCTCTATCAAATCACCAACTCACATGCAACAAATTCCGACCACTACAATCCACCGTAATTTTCACCAATCTCAATAAATCTGACCAGTAAACTTAACCAAATTCAGTCACAATCAAGAACCTCATCATCAAATCACCTAAAACTCAACAATTTATCAAGAATTATCAAGAAATGGCTCAAGATACAATAATTCTAAACATTACAACCGACTTCACCTCACCCAAACCAACAACGACTTTTGAAGAGAACTTAAAAATAGGCATTGTCGTTGGCACATGCGTATTACTGTATGTAACAATCAAAGTGATCAATGGTGTGATAGATCGTATGGAAATCAGTAGGTCGACTCAGAGGACTGCGAGCGCATGGACAGAACCGCCGGAGGAACCATAGTTTTTTGTGTTAAAAATGCACACGGATAGTTTATTTTACGGTCACTTTATAGTATCGGTTAGAGAATAGGAGTAACAATTCGTTTGGCATTGGGATGCACTTTTGGTTAACGGTCATGGCATTAGTTATCGTGTTAGGTATGTTCGTGTTCATGTCATTGAGGGTCAAGAGTTGCAAAATTATAATCGCGAGGTTTTTGTGAAAGATGGCTAAAAGCAAGTTTGAATAGTCAATCTTTGATGAAATTCATGGGATGATTCTTGTTTAGTCTTCTTAATTACTGCGTCTATGATCGATTGCTGTTTAAAGCTTATATGTGTTTGTTCATTGGCTTGATTCTGCTTATTCTATCAGCTTTTTTTTATACATATTAACAACTATTATAAAAACATGGCTTCTTGGAAAAGCTGCCGGTAGTCTGTGGTTGTTTATACTCAAGTAATCTGCTTTATATACCTTATTTTCTTAATACACAATTATATGCGAGCATTTAGCAACAATGCCCGGTTACATGTGACTTTGACATCGAGAAACAAGAAGATGATCAGAAAAGCTTCTTAATTAGCAATCCCGGAACACCCCCACCCCCAAGTAAGTTTTTAAAACTGCTTCAAAGCTTATTATAGGGATATATTGGAGTTCATGCATTTCTTATTTCTAGAATTTTTTATTTGTTGGAGTGTTTCCACTATTTAATATAGCCACTCATAAAACCTAATGCTTGCATATGTCAACTGTATCTTGACCTCTCGCCTTCATTCTCCTTTGACTATGACAATGAATGCCTCATGTCAATGGTATTGATTACCATGTCATGATCATCGTAGAATGAAGATGTTGTCGTAATGTTAGTCACAGTGATACCATTCTGTGCTCCTATGTGACCTTAAACTCTACAAGGCAGTAAAAGAGAATGCACTATAAGATAACAGATAAACATGTTGTGCTCTTTTTAGTCATAATGTTGCCTAGACAGAAACCGCATATTGACTAGATGACTGTAACTTACATGCGAATGTGATCTAAAAGTTTTAAAAGGTTGATGCTGTTTTTCTTTTAATGGGTCTTGGGTCAGTTGATGGTGCTTGTTTTGTAAAAGATTTCTTGGGTCTTGCACCAAAAACAGTTGGTTGGGGGTAAGTAGTATAATTTTGCCTTGCAGTATTGACAGTTTTAATAGGCAGGAAAGGCATAAAAGAAGAGTTGAAACTTGATGGTTTTACGGGGATTGAAGGTCCTGTAAGGTTTTGTTTTTTTTTGTTTTTTTTTCCTAATAACAAAACATGAAACAAATTAGTACCTACGAAATTTGAAACGAAGTCACCCTATAAAACGAATATGTTAACATGAGTTGTCATTAAGTATTTATTTCTCAATTTATGCATCTACAGGAAGATGGGAAAAAGACTGGGCAACTTAAAGCAAAAACGCTCTTCGAGCACGATAAGAGTGTAATGTAACTTCTTGTTAATTTATATATTTTCATTTTTTAGTGGCTAATAGTGGAAGTACTTGAATACTAGATTTTTAATTTGTGATGACAGGTTGGAGCGGTTGTTGTTGGATTTGATCTGTACATAAATTATTACAAACTCGATAAGATACCTTATTTATTTGAAAATTTTGGTTCAAGTTGAACTACGAAAAGATTTTCGTATGAAAAATGTGACTAGGTATGGAACTCTTTGTATTCGTGAGAATCCAGTGCATTTTCATTGCCACCAATCGTGATCTGTTGGAAATATGACCTATTTGCAAGAATGGCAGGGTCGGTTGTATGGTTCTTTGCAATCTGGTCAACACAAAAGAGCCTATTGTAGTTGGAAAACCATCTACATTTTTGATGGAATTTTTACAGAAGAAGTAAGTAATCATTTCTTACATCAATACGTTAATATAGTATTATGATATGTATGCTGACAGCTGACTTGTATTCATGGGTGTTCAGATACAACATTCCTACAGGTAAAATGTGCATGGTGGGTGACCGATTAGACACTGATATATTATTTGGACATAATGCGGGGTGCAGAACACTACTTGTTCTTTTAGGTTGATAAGTTTATATTCTCTTTCAAACCGTCCTAAGTTGTATGTTTATTTTTAATTTAGAGTTAATTGCATTTTTGGTGCCTATGGTATGGCCAAATTGTAGATTTGGTCCCTAAAACTTTGAAAGTGCATTGGACGTCCCCATTTTGAAGTTTTCATTGCATTTTCGGTCCCCGTGGTATGTCCAAATTGCAACTTGGTCCACGTGGTATGAGAGTGCAGTTTGGTCCACAACTTTAACGTCGTGCTGCCGGGGACCAAAATGCATGAAAACTTCAAATGGGACATGTAATGCACTTTGAAAGTTTTAGGGATGAAAGTGCACTACGTCCCCATTTTGAAGTTTTCATTGCATTTTTGGTCCCCTCGGCCCAGACGACGTTAAAGTTTCAGGGACCAAATCTGCAATTTGGCCATACCACAAGGACCAAAAATGCAATTAACTCTTTAATTTTTTATTTATTTATTATATTTAGCTTCAGATGCCCCATACTTAATACGTTGATAATGGTTGCAGGTGTGACAAGTCAGTCAACACTCGAAGATCCCTCGAATCATATCCAGCCAGAATTTTACACAAACCAAATTTTTGATCTAATAAATCATGAATAAAACCATGGCAGCGGATGTTGATCAATGAAGAAATACAATCGTAATAATCCGCGCATAATCCAACAAGGCGCGACAAACCATTGTAGAAGTATGTTTCTTTTCTATGTCATGCAAGAAAATATCTTTTGAAATTACCAATAACTGGCAGCCAGCATTGGCCTCTTTGGAGCCTCAGTTAATGTGTAATAAGACACATACAAGATTTATGATTTATGTTCTGTTAGAATGACTGAATATTTGTGTGGGTTGTGTATGGGTTAACAACAATATGTTTCAGGTTTTGACCACACAATGCAATGTAGTTAGGATCCAAGTTCCTGGCTACATAACATTAGCAACTAGCAAAGGAAAATAGATTATGTCCTGCTATATGTTTTGAATGCGATACTGGCAAAGTGGGGTGGAAGTAGCTTGTAATCGCGCTTGCTAGGATCAAACTGTGATCGCTTCAGTGTTATAATGTTTGAATGATACAGGAATCAAATTATCTCTCCATACTCTAGAGATCACAGTTAAGATTACGAATCATGTTATATAAAATCTTTCTTACAACTTTGGGAACAGTTAAGATTACGAATCATGTTATATAAAATCTTTCTTATAACTTTGGCTTTTTTTTATAACTACACGAGTACCCGTGCATAGCAACGGAATTTTAGAGCGACAGATCGTTTAGTGATAAAAAAAAGAAGTTTATGGGTTATAATCGAAAAATAATAAAAGTTTGATGATTTGGGGAATAAACTTAATGTTTTGAAACCCGGTTCGACCATGGTGGTTCAACCGGTTCAACCGTTCTGGTCGAAAACGGGTCGATTAAAACCGAGTCAACCCGATGGGTTGGGTCGAAAACGGGTCAAATTAAACCGAGTCAACCCGCCGGGTTTGAAGCGTCCCGGGTCAACTCGGTTTTCGATGTGTATTAATAGTTTCCTTTTAAAATATATGTTTTCAACATTTCTTTTTTTAGTTTCAACTTTTCACTTTTTACTTTTTGGTTTTTCCTTTATATATAGTATATAGTAGGGTACCAACACGTTTCGGCGGTGGGTACCCTGTGACGATTAACCGGATAAATAGATCTCTATGAGACCTAATTCGACCAGTTTGTATCGGTTTCAACGGGTTCTCTCTGGTTCGTTTTCATATGGCTTTTAATTGTTAGCCGAACCGGTGGTGACACTGGTTCCTGGTTGAACCCTTTGGTCCGGCCCGGTTTTCAAAACTATATATACCATCAACGTATTAGCTTGTATGAAGCTTTGTGTGTTTTATTAATTTGTATAATGTGTATAATAGCATGTACTTTTCATTTTAGGGTGTTTTAAAAATAACATTAATTAGTGTGTTTAATTATTTTATATTTTGAATTATGTTGTAGCTTGTTTAAATTGTACATTGTGAAAATTAGAAAACCTATGTAGAGCGGCTTAGCACTTCCACAAGGCGCTCTGGTCCATTATATAACCGATGTTGCAAGGCGGGTAGTGTGCGGTCATAAAATGGTTGTCGGTGAAGATCTGTTTAATATATGGTGGATAATCTGTTGGTATAAATAACCGCACACTACCCGCCTTGCAACATCGGTTATATAATGGACCAGAGCGCCTTGTGGAAGTGCTAAGCCGCTCTTCATACCAGAAACGCGCATGACAGTTACGACAAATGCAATCACAGGACCTAAAGGCCTTGTACTCGGCTGGAGGGCCTGCAAGATATTTATGATTAACCATTGCTAGCTGACATAAAAAGTCCATACACCTATAATTTCTACCGACCATACACACCTGTCAATACAGAGGCCGTGGCCCGGTTCCTTCTCCTGAACGGCGATTGATGACATGTTGGTCCTGCTACACCACCCGCGGCAGCACACGGAGCAGCTGAAACGTTGTTTACTCCTGAGTGTCCTGAAAGGGATAGAAAGGTATAACAACATTGTTATCATCTATGATACAATATGTAAATAGCCTATAATGAGGCAGTAAATGGTGATGTGTAACAGACCATCATGTATATGTTGAGGTTGTGAATGGCATGCGCAAGCTTCAGAAAAACCAGTGGAATCTGCTACTGAAGATGCCGGCACCGCACCAGCTGATTGTGCCCCATTTCTCGTGCTACTTCGAGATGGCTGTGCCAATGATATCTGCGCCGTGTCCCACGGGTTTCCCAGGAATCTACAACGAATTATTACTTATAAGAATGGGTCATGAACATTAAGTAAAAGGTCTCAAAGCAAAACATATTCGGCAAATACATCGAAAAATATAGTGCATAAACATGTTTGACAAACCTGCATGCGATGGAACAGCAAAAGCTGATGGTGAAGGATTTACACGATTGCCCCCGACGAAACATTGTTGACTCTGATTAGGAACAACACCTACTTCCGATAAGACACATATAATCAGTTGTTAGATACCAACAAATCTTAATCCGCTAACATCAAATAGAATAAACAACCAACCTCAACATCTTCCAACGACGACTAGCCACATCGCTGAATAGCTTCATCATGCCTTCTCTTTGAAGGCAACACATTAGTCGCCTCAGCCAACATACAACTACATTGGTCAGCAACATGCTCACCATATAAACCCGCTCCCCCTTATTACTAAAGGATGTCTGACAAAACCCACCACACACACATGCCCTCACAGTAGCTAACGTAGCACTACGCTCTTGAATAACAATGGCTTTCTTGAATCATTACCGAAAGCGGTGGAAATAAAAGCACGTGAATCAAACGTTTGACTACTATCTAATGGGAGATTTTTCTTATCCGGATGCATGGCAGTTATAAAGAAAAAATATAGGCCAACCTACCAAACGCATACGCCAACTTGGAACTAACAATTGTACAAAAGACATAAGCAAACATGTAAAGGCCAGAGATACCAACAAAAGCTAAACAGGTTAGTAACTGCATCAGCTTTAAAAAAAAGGCAATAGCCATGCAAAGATGAAACAAAGTAACATGCAGATCAAGCAGAAGCCCTAACAGCAACATACTAACACCTAGAGAAAGAAATAGGAATAAACATGCCATGCAGGAGTAACAAAGGCTAGTCAACCAAAAAAGTAAGTAACAAACACAGAATCAAACAAAGTTGTCACATGCATGCATTCAAAACACAAAAACTGGAAAAGGGACACCCAATAGACAAAGATGCACCACATCTCTAAACACAACATGAAACTCTCAGTTCAGATCTGAAAACCCTACCTGAAGAAGTTATCGGTTGCTTCTGGAAAAAGGAAACAAATGAGAAGACGATACGTTAAACTAAAAGTGTATAGTGAGTATCACTGGGCCTTGTACACTTAGAAAACCCCCTGGGCTAATTCCCATAAGCCCAAAGAAACAGATGTGGTATATATCCATGAGACAACACATGTGGTTAGATATATTTAGGACCAATCAGGATATGACACTCCCGTTTGTGGCCCCACCATTATTTTACTAACCATGCATTCCGTATTCCACGACCATCTTTATTCACAACTCAACTCAACCTAATCTTTATTAAAATATTATTTTCTCTCTCCTCCACATACACAACCATTACATACAACCAATCCATAATCTTTTTACCATTTATCAATAACCCAACCTAACATATAATATTATTATACTTATATTTAATTTAATTATTTAAAATTTTATATAAAACTATATGTTTGATTATAAATATATTTTTAAAAAGTAAAGATTTCAATAATAAATAAATAATAAAAAAATAACTTTATATTTTTAAATTTAATTGAAATAAAATACGTCTTTTATTAAAAAAAATTACAAAAACATGAAGAAATAAAAAAGTACAGATTTAGAGATACAAATGACATAATTAATTATCATCGCCAAATTTTTGCCATATATGCTCAATCAAGTCATTTTGTAGAGATGAATGAGCTTCTCTGTTGCGCAATTGTTCTCTGTTTCTCATGTAACTTCTCAAATCCGCAATTCGTTCAGTGGAGTACTCAACACCATCATCGTTACCATTTGTATGTGTGTCGTTAAAAAATTCAGATGGATCATAATTTGTGTAAGTTTCACGTTCATCTTCAACTATCATGTTGTGCATAATAATGCAAGCAATCATAATTTGACCCATTTTTTTGTAGTCCCAAATAAGACATGGATGTCGAATGAATGCAAAGCGAGCTTGTAAAACTCCAAATGCCCGTTCCACGTCTTTTCGAACGGCTTCTTGATGTTGAGCGAACAACTTGTGCTTTCTAATTTGTGGAGAAGATATAGATTTGACAAATGCAGCCCATGAAGGATATATACCATCAAGAAGGTAATATGCCATATTTTCTGACACCATTCACAACATAGTCGGCTTTTGGTGCTCGACCTTCTAACACATCATTGAAAACAGGAGATCTATGGAGAACATTAATATCATTGCACGAACCTGGTGTTCCGAAGAAAGCATGCTATATCCATAAGTCATATGACGCAACGGCTTCTAGAATGATGGTTGGCTTTCCACTTTTTCCTGCGTATTGTCCAGCCCAACCTTTAGGACAATTTTTCCACTGCCAATGCATGCAGTCAATGCTACCTATCATACCTGGGAACCCTCGTCGTTCCCCGACATTGAGAAGCCTCACTAAATCATCTTCATTTGGCCTTCGAAGGTACTCATCACCGAAGCAAGAAATGACACCTTGTACAAACGACATGAGAGACTTTCTTGTCACAGCACCACTCATCCTTAAGTATTCATCTACGGCATCAAATGATATACCATAAGCCAACACCGCATAGCTCCCTGACATTTACGCAATGATGAAAGACTTTGTCTACCCGTAGCATCACGCCTTTGTTGGAAATATCGATCATTGGCGAATAAGATCAACAATACGAACAAACGGTGTTTACGCATGCTAAATCTGGCCGAAATATAACTTCATCAAAGGTTGGGTTGTCCACAAAATAGTCTCGCCATTAAAAGTGCTCACCTTGCTCACGCCCCTATCACGATACGCTGCCTTGCTCGGAAGTTTGGTCTTGTATGAGTAAATTAGGATACTTGATAATAACATCTTCAAGGATGCGATCGATCGCTGATTATATTGAACAACACGTGATTCCCATTCATGATACTCGATCGAGTTGGATGAGATCGAACTTGAGTTAGAATCGATGATAAGTCATCGTAATCGATGACATAATTGTTTTGAGAACTTGAATTAGAAATATAAGTTGAATGTATAAAACTTGATATGTAACTTTCATATTATATAAAGACAAAGTGATCGAATAAAACATTGCCACGTGTCATGATAAGATTTTCTTATAATTATTGATAAGATGATCCGTAATTCACATGATCGAATAAAACATTGCCACGTGTCATGATAAGATTTTCTTATGATTATTGATAAGATGATCCGTAATCTACATGATCGAATAAAACATTGCCACGTGTCATGATAAGATTTTTCTTTATTATGATTATTGATAAGATGATCCGTAATCTACATGATCGAATAAAACATTGCCACGTGTCATGATAAGGTTTTCTTATGATTATTGATAAGATGATCCGTAATCACATAATCGAATAAAACATTGCCACGTGTCATGATAAGATTTTCTTATTATGATAAGAAATTTTATTTTCATTATTGATAAAAACTAGGTTACATATATTAAAATTCATAGTGGTACAAGCATAATCAAAGCATCACTTTCCATACAATATCGCATACAAATCACGCTTCATGTCTTCATCTTCGGTGACAAATGATCTTTGGCCAACAAAGCATTAAGATGCGAAAGATACATCTTTTAGTCTTTCTTTCTTCTTTTGAGCCTCGCTCTTCCCGCTTAAGCTCCATTTCTTCCCGCTTTATCTCTCTTTCTTCTCTTTTCTTATCTACCTCGAGCCTTTCATTCATGACTTCAATTTCACTTTCCTAGTGATCCTCATAGCACGCAATTCTTCAACAAATTGTTATTAGGGATGAAAAGATTGTGATGCCTTACCTTTTCCTTTCTTTTAGCGTTATCTCACCAATAGGTCGTTGAATACTTGAACCACCAGTATTTGGTGTTTCTTGGTTGGAGTGAACAACATACTCTCCTTCTTCACTAGTTCGTGATCTTTTCGTACTGCTACCACTTTCTTCATTAGGTTCTTCATCTATACGATGTGATCGTGTATCGTCACGATCTAGGTTTAACATCCACTTGGGATTTTTACACATAACTTCATTAAATACAGTCAAGTCTAAGAACTTGCTACCATCCCCCTCATAAATGTTGTGTGCATCAAGCTCGACATCTTTATACTCATTCCACTCTTCATTTCGCTATACGCCACTGTAGCGGCGACCCACTTGTTCGTTTGCATTAAGTCGCTTATAACGACCTTTCATCCGATTTTCATTCCGAGGGCCGATTTCTTTTGGGCTTTCACTCTTGTCCGCTCATACATTTGCGATTCTTGCCCACATCGAAGTTTTCTTTGATTGTTTCCACGAGTTGAATCACCACTAACATGACACCATGCCGCCATCAAAGCTATATCTTCTTTGGTTTCCCATTTTACATTTTTTCGGTATTGCCTTTATATTTGAGAATCTTCAAACAAATTTCTAGAAATATGTTGTGAAGTTTCAAGATTGGGTGTGCTAGGCATTTGATTTAGATTCGGGGACTGGGAGCTTAGAAGATTTTGAAAACCTCCATAATACTGGGTGTTTGGGAGATAATTTGGATAATTAGGATCCATAGTAGATAAACTATATATAAGAAGTTTAAGAAATCAGAAATGAAGAATTGAGAAGGTGTATGAAAATATGTCGATATTGGACTATATTTATAGAGACTGAAAACTAACATAAATGGTCTATTAGTTTATCAAAAATATGACTAACCAATAAGAAAATATAGTTGTCCACTAATAGTGACATGTGTCATTTTGGATAAAGAATTTTAAAATTATAAATTTTGATATAAATGTATTTTATATTTTTGAATAATGATGCAACATAATAAATGGTATAAAATTATATATTTATAATAAATATTTTTTAATAAAATGATTGTTTTGATAAAAAAAATCTTTCAAGTAATTTTTTTTAAATAAAACTATAAAAAAAATTTATTTTTAACAAACTAGTAACATTTTTCATTAACAAAGAAAGTAAAAAAAAAAGGTGAAAGTATAGAGAATATATACTACGTAATCTTCAAATTTATTGGCCACTAATTGTTTGCCACTTGGCAAGGTTGGTATTACAATTCGAAGGTCACAAGTTGATCGGGTCGTCCAGCATTTTATCTTCAATCTATCAATTGTGAATAAAAAACTATTATTTTTTTGTCCTTATTAGACCAACCGGTTGGTTTGGTTCATTGATAAACATGGTCTAACAGTGTAACATGAAAACTCTTTTTTTATCAACCAAACCTACTCACACTGTAGGAACAAACGATTATTTTAAGCAACTGTGTGGAAAAAAAACCCACTCACGCTGAGTAGGAGCAAGACATTATTTTAAGCAAATATGCGAAAAATATGAAACATTCATAGTATTTTGTGTTTATAATGTATAATAATTTGTAGATTTGTATAATATTACAAACTATTAAAAATAACGTTAGAGTAGGATTTTAAGATCTCGATCCGATCTTACGATCACGATCTTACAAAAACGAGAATGATCCTAAATAAGATCCCGATCTTGAAAACCTAAAACAAACTGTCGGAATCAATTTTTTGTTTTAAATGAACCCACCTATCTTCTGTATCTTGTAATCAATTTTTTTGTTTTAAATGAACCCACCTATCCTCTGTATATATGTTGTAATCAATTTTTCATCTAACATACTGAACCTCATTAATTGAACTCACACCTATCCACTGTATCCATATAAATGTTATACACAAATGTTTAAAACAAATGTCACCAAATCCCTCAATAGCTCTCCTTCTCACTGCTTTCTTCTTATCTTGTTCGATTCATATTTGTGGTTGTTTAAATTGCATCTTTCTATTTTGCAAACAAATGTTTCAAATTTTGAAGTACTTTTTTTTGTTCACGAAATTGAAGAGAAATACAAATTGATTTTTTTTTGTAAAGTGGTGTATCTTAGTTAACTTCTAGATCTCAAGTTGTTGGGCACTTTATTTAATTTTGGTTTCATCATTAATCGATGTTTTTATTAATCTTAAGATTATTATAATTTAATATTTTCAAGATTTTATAATGGAAAGAACGAGTTGCGATCGTAAGTATGTTTCTAAGGCTATGTTTATCAATTAATTTCCAACCCAAATCGTAGTATGTTCCTAAGGAATGTTTGGATGGAGTATTAATACTTTTTAATACTCCCATCGAAACTTTCCTTTCAACCTAAGTCGCATGGCAACTCAAGATCACAACCCAATCTAACACATGTTTTTATTTTAATGGATATTTGTTTTTTCTTTACTTTTTATTTTTATTTTAATATTTATATTATTTTAGGTTGAGTTGTTGATAAATGGTATGGATTGGTTGTATGTGTTTTGTGTAGGTGGAGGGAAGAGAAAACAATATTTTAATAAAAAATGAGGTTGGGTTGGGTTGTTGATAAAGATAGTCTAATATGCGAGTATTTTTCAAGCAATTTTTGTTATTGTTATCTATTAGTTATAATACTCGAACACGCGCGGGTTTTTATATATTGTGTTTCTTTAAGAATCGATTACTAATTTGATTCTTTACATTAGACACAAATATTTTTAAAATCACTCTCGCTTTTTACTAAGTATTTTCCGTTAGGAATTAGAAAATTCCATAGTGAAGAGTCGGTCACCCCAAATATAATCTAGCATAAGTTAGCTCGTAGACATATCGTTATTTACTTGTTATTAGTTAGTTATTTTGTTATTAGTTTAGCTTAGTGCATCACCGTGGAGGACGGACGGGTCTTTACCCACTGTATGCCTGATCCATAGCCCGTCAGAGGGCGTATTATGTAAAACTATAAATACCATCTACCTCCCAAGGTAGAAGGTTGGACCTTTCAATCTAACCTTCTTTCTTTTGTTACTTTCTCTCTCTAGAAAGGCTCCCACACTAATTTCTCTCTCTAAACTCTCTTGCCTAATTCGATCCATATATTAAATGTATTATGTGTTTGTGAAATCCAATATCTAACAATTGGTATCAGAACCAAGGTTTGATCATTCATCCTTCATGCTCTTTGTTTTGGTGGATTTCATAAGGTTTTTGGGGTTAAAAGTGCTTAGAAGAGTTTGAATCATTTGGTTAATTTCTTGTGTTAAAGTTTGAATTTTGATTGTACTTTTGTGTTTAGAATCATTATAAGTGTTTAGGTTTTGATTTGGAAGGCTTGAATCATCGTGGTTGGGTTGTTTTGGATTGAAAAGTGGTGTTTCTTGAATGTTTATTGATGCGAGTTGAGACACGCTAAGCATTTCTTGGATGCGAGTTGTGGTTATTTTCATCAAAGCGAGTTGCCTAAGCAAGTTGCCTAAGCGAGTTGTTTGAGTTGTCTGCTAAGCGAGTTGCCTATGCGACTTGTCCAGATTCAACGTATCTAAAGCAAGTTGCCTAAGCGAGATGCCTAAGAGAGTTGCCTATGCGAGTTGACTGCTTGCTTATTGAAGCGAGTTGCCCACATAAGTGAGTTGTCTGCTTGCTTATTGAAGCGAGTTGTTCTATGCGAGTTGCCCACATAAGCGAGTTGTCTGCTTGCTTATTGAAGCGAGTTGTCTTATGCGAGTTATCTGTTAAGCGACTTGTCAAGGACTGTGATTTGTCATTTCCTACGATGTGTCTCTGAACCTAACATACAAAACCCTTGTTTTCAAACCCTAATTTTCCGAAACAGGGGGTATATATAAAGAATTAGGGAATATCACAAACTCAACCATAACACCAATTGATCTTCACTTCCTTATCATCTTCTAGTTCCTTTACTACATTATACTTCTCACCTTCTTACGGTTTGGTCTTGATTTTAGTAAAATCCCGCGAAGATTCTATTTCTCGGCTTAAATCACGCACTTGTAAATCCGTGTACACACCAACATCATGTCTTACACTCGATTCGTAATTTCGTAAGTACTCAAACAGATGATGTCATTGACAACCATGAGAATATTAGTTATAATTGAACGGTTAAAGATGATGGAATCAATCAATGAGGATGTGAGATCTCCATGTTTAGAATCTAAAGAGACATAAATGCACCACCAAGGTTACATAATGCTCTTGAAAAGGGTAAGGAAAGTTGCATTGAACCTTATCGACAACTTCATTCACACCTCATGTTACTTAGAATTGATGACAAATACACAATAGGAATTGAACGATCATGTATTACACTCTTCAAAGAAGAATTATCATCGACATCGCACATTGTTCTTGAACTTGGAACAATTAGAACAAAACTTAATAGGAAAAGGTTCAAGAAGCCGTTCTAAATCGCACTTCGTGTGATCAACAAACAACTTCGGTCATTCATCAAAGGGAATACACTTGATTATGATTATCTCGATGACCGAAATGTGCTTTAAGAATCACATGGATGGAAGCTAATGTGTTCAGAGAGACATTAATCCAACTCATGGATAATGGAGAAGTATATTGAGGAAGTTATTCGTAATGATGAAAAAGTGGATGAGTGTCGTACAATTGAAAGATATTTGTGATGAGTCGGGTAATGTATCAAGAGAAAAGTTGGGTGTTGGTAAATGTAGAATATCGAAACAACAAAGAATGACGAACCACCGCTTTCAAGAACTCCTCACACAAGAAGTGGATGCTATGATCGAAGGCGAATGAATCTCTGCACAATCAATAAATTGTAGTTTTGAGACCGTATGGCATCGGATGATGGATCACCGACACCGAATACAGAGGCTCGAGACAAATAAGCTTGAAACACCCAAGAGTTCGTTGACTCTTGTTGCACATGATGTGGATGCAAATATCGGATCGACAAATGAACCGGTTTCATGTGATGAGGTACCCTTAACTGATTAACATAGTGCATCCGCTATGTACCTAAACAACCGATCTTAATATCGAACATGATTCGATAATGTTCCTTGGTTGAGGCCGAGTCTAAAAATTAAAACAAATGATATGATTGATAAAAGGCTTTTGATGAACTTTCAAACAAATTCTCAAAACTTGAAAACATTGCATTTCTCTTGAATTTGCAATACAAAGAAAGGAGGAAAGTTTTCAAACTAAGAAACCATGCAAAAATCAAATTTCGAATTTCGTGAATTTTTGAAATAAACGATTTGAAAGCTCACCAAGCCAAAACTCGACTATCAACAACTTGATGAAACATATTTCGATATGCATGTGAAAAGTAATTTGGCTACAAGTAATTCGATGTTAATGCCATTGATGATATTCAAATGAGAAATGATGAATTAGCGATTTGTGTGGCCAAATTACTAAAGGAAAATGAGTCATTGAGAAAGCATCACATAGAACTAAGTGACTCACAAAGAAGCTAGAACAAAGTCAATGGAACAAACAAAATCTTTGATAGCAAAAATTGATGATCTCAAAGCTCAACTTCAGGAAAAGAGTTTCACCATTGTTGCCTTAAAAAATGAGCTTAGGAAAACTGTAAGGAAGAGTGTGAAGACTAAATTTACAAAACGATCAACCTTGGGAAGCCGTTTCTCATCCCACTAGAGACCGCCAGGTTGTTAGACAACCGATCGCATTTAAGTCTCGAACGAACTAATTTTTCAAAACACGGTTTGCCTCCCAAGTTGATGTGAAACAAGTTTTGTCAAACCACCACTTCACCCGACTTACCTAAGAATAATGCTTCTAGCTCTGTTAACCTCAACAAGTAGCCACTTCTACTCCCAAAGACTTCTAGGATTAGTTCGAAACAAATTGTCAAAACCAAGCATTAAAACCGTAATTCATATGATATGAATGACTGTGGAAGATCTATTATCTAGAAGGTGCTATGAAAAGGCATGATTAGAAAATATGGAATTTTAGGTGCAAGAACTAGGTGACGAATTCTACGAGATTTCAAGGCAATCGCTAGTAGTTTTAAACCATTACCTAGGAACACTCAACTAAAGACTAGGGATTGGCTTGAATCTAAGCATAGTTGCGTTTCGAATAAATCTATTCCTATAGTAGATCACACTAAGAACTCTAGATCATCTTCTGAATCCAAACAAGCTGTTTGCTCGAATGGTCTGAAATGCATCTTTAAGGCAAATCATGATAATTGTTTTTCAAAATCCCTAAAGAATGTAAATGCTCATGCAAAGGTTCAATCTGTTAAGTCTAGGATCTACACTAAGTCTATGAAGCAAAATAAACAAAAAACTTCGCCTAGATGGATACCAACTGCTAATCTTTGGAAACTAGGAATAACGATAGGTCTTCCACTATGCATAAGAAGCTTAACAATCTTAGACCTTGCCATAAGTGGATACCGTCTGGTAGAATGTTTAAGGATGTTGGACTTAGGTGGATTCCTACCGAAAGTCAAGCACCGATGACAAAATCAAGGTTAATCGTGAAACCCTAAAGGGTTTGGATACTAATGTCACTAACCAAAATACATGCAATCAAGTTTGTAATATTAGTGCGTGTAGTCCTTACTCGTTCAGATACTTCGATCCTTCACTACATGGACTGGCTTAAAGTGTGGATTACAAATGGATTAATATCTCATAACTCACGGGTTCAATTAACTCAATCTTGATATTCATTCGGCAATGACGTATGAACACAACAGTTCATGCCTCATACTCTAAAGAAAAGAAATGTGTACGTTTCAGTGCGCATTATCTTCGAAAGAATAGAAATCTTCTTATGACGTATGAACACAACAGTTCATGCCTCGTACTCTAAAGAAAAGAAATGTGACGCTTTCAAAGGCGATTATCTTCGAAAGAAGAGAAATCTTCTTATGACGTATGTACACATCGCTCATGCCTCGACTCTAAAGAAAAGAAAAGTGTATGCTTCAAGGCGCTTTATCTTCAAGAAGAGAAATCTTCTCAATTATGACCATTCTCATCAACATGCTTCATGCTTTTTCCATGCGCTTTCATTTATCAAGTGAACCTCGCAACTATTGATTGTTTTTCTTATTCCACTTGCTTAACTATAATGACGATGGCGCATCATGTGCTAATTTTATGGGGAGAAGTGTGAATAGAATACATTTGGATGATATTCACTTGTTTAATCAAGAATGGCATCTCCGCATGCAATTCTTGAGGGAGAAGAAGTGTGAATTTTTGCATGGTTGATTGATATTTTAGAATTTATGGTCAAACGGCTCCTAACTCATGTAAGAACCGAGCTTCTTCTTATTGGATCATCTTCACATGTAGTTTCTTCTTAGAGCCGTTGGTTGACATCTTCACAAGTCGATATGATTAATGACAAAGTGCTTCCGGTTAATGCTTCACGACACATCAACATGATGATTCCGAAAAATCTCTCGTTCTTGTTTGATGTGATTGGTAGTTTGGTGTTACCATTTAGTGTGTTCGTATGCGGTCGATTCTTGATTTCCTTGATGAATATCTTCGTTTTGTTTGATTGGGAGGATTTTAGTTAAAGGGACTTGCAAGAGGTAAGTTAATTGGGATGCTTTTGGTGTGATGAAGATGTTAACTATCTATTCCCCAACCGGACAATCTTGAAGAAGGTCGAGTCTACAACTGTTTCTACATTTTATGATGCATGTTAGAAGACTAAAGACGAGTTGCATTTGATTATCTAAAGACTTCTTCTTAATATGGGCATTTATCAAACAGATTGTCGGTTTATGGAGTGCACTAATTGGGGATAGTGATAAGTCGATTCAATCCCCAATTAGACTTGCTCATATTCTTTAGCAAAGGATTCCTCCGTAAACCCAATCTCCGCTTATTCCTCGAGGCGTTGATATTGACTATTGTAATATTGCAATGCACTATTGAATAATGATCCGCCTTGGTATTCCTTTACCAAATCTTCACGGATTATTGTGCACTCAGAAATCAACCACATGAACATTAAGGAAAATGACTTCCTCATCCGCTTGAAGACATTATTGGTGAATCTTCCGGATCGCCTTTATATGTATATCTTTAGGAAGATGGAATTGATGTTGAGGAATCATTTGTTCCGTTCATTATGGGTCAATGTACATCCGTTGTACATTTATTCACGTGTTGGAAATTTGACACAAGTTGATTACTTGAGTTAATCATTTATCACTTATTTGAGATTGAAGTTGACTTTCACAAAGGCGTGTTTCTTATTTGATAACTTGCTCGGGCTTAAGAATTTGAGTTGAAGACTTGGTTTATCTAGTTACCAAAGTCAAGGTGGATGGTTGAAGACCTAGTTAACTATCACTATTAGGAGTTACATTGTTTTAATCTGTCACACGATATGACGGTGTGGATAATCGCAAGAGGTGTTAATGTCTCATACTTTGTTTGGGTTGTGAGTACTTAGAGATTTGCTTGAAGCATAAATTCTCGACACCGCTCTTCCATCATTAGTGCAAGCTTAAGATACGAATGTGGGGAATTTGACTTCGCCAAGTATGGTATATCGGGTTTTCTTCATCGCTGGTCACTCAAATTGTCTACATAAGGGTTGATAAAAATAGTCGAGAGAGTCTTCAAAGAATTTGATTCTCACAAGAGTTCAAGTGTTCTTCTCATAAAGATTTCAAGTATCCGGCTTATACTATGTTGCCGATTCCAAGTGTCAAAACTAGTGCGGGGAAGTGATTGAAGATATCCCGGAAGACAAATGTCATGACCGCAGAGAAACTCAAGGTTTTACTCATCAAGGCTTTTAGTGTTACTATTCCATCTACGTGGGGAAGTGATGTAAGAAAAAGTTTCAAGATAAAAGAGGTACACAAGTATGACATTCTCGGGGAGATAAATGTATAACATGAGGAGGTGTTATCGCTATTCTTTCGTGGAATGTGTGCTTCGATTGGAGCTCATACACGATCATCGTGGAAGAAAAATGTGAACATTGGGAGGTGTTTTCATTCCCTCATGATGTGTATTCGGAGAGTTCTTGGGTATTGGTGTACTTCGAGTTCTTGAGCTTCATACTGATCATCGTGGAAGAAAAATGTGAACATTGGGGAGGTGTTTTCATTCCCTCATGATGTGTATTCGGGAGAGTTTTGAGTATTATACAAAGAGACCGAATGCATCAATTCAACTACTGGGGAATTGTTCTCTTGACACCTTTTTGGAATGGATTGCTTCGCACTTCAAATGGAAAAAGAATTTGAGAAGATTATTTAAATGTGGGATGATACGCTGTTGCTATTCTATTTGATGATATAACCTCGAACAAAGAATCACGGTGATTATTCTTAAAGGAGCAGCAGGATCGATGATAATGGTGTGCTTCTTTGTGCACGGCTAATGGAAGCTTGAGAGAAAGCTTTGAATCGCTCACCAACGGATTTTCGGTTTGGGGAAGCCGCCAAAGTCTCACATTCTTAAGGGCTCAATTTCTTCTTTTCAAGAGCCCTCGAAGCTTTGGTGGTGGATGTTTAAGTGATGACGATTTCTATCTTCTACAACGGGTCGTTCGATATCCTTATCTCGCATCAGATCATCATCTTCTTAATCTATAGCATCTTATCTATCTTTGTTTATATCTATCTCGAAAACAAATACAAAAATATAAAACCAACAAAATCAAAATAGAAAAATATAAAATCTTCAAAACCCATAAAAATCGAAAATCTAAAATACCAAAAATATGTTTTCTCAAGACATGTCTTCGGTATCGATAACATCTACGGTCTTAGAAATGTCATTCAATAATGGCACGGGACCATAGAAGAAGTTCGAGTAGGAGGTGTAAATATTTTCTTTCTAAACATGTCTCAAAATATGGCTTACGCTATTTCAGATCGTAACCCGCGCTCAAAAATGGCTTGCGCTACTTCGCATAAGAATCCGTGTTAAAACTATGGCTTGCTATTATTTCGAGATAGCAACCCGCTCTTCAAGAAAGGAAAGTGTCGCTAAACCATTTTTCAAAATTTGCACTTTTCCTAAAACAAAACAAGGAAAGCATGTCATCAAAAGATCGTTGTTTCTACACAAATGTTTTTCCGCCTAAAATTCTTCTAAAAATATTTGTTGTTTTTCAAAATGGTGGTAAATGAGTTGCTTGAAAATCAATCTTATTCATAGTTTTCAAATAATTGAAAACTCAATCAATGACTTCTTGCTTTTAAAATTTTCAAAATGAGTCATTGATTCAGGGGATAATGTTTTCAAATCTATATCATCTAACGGCTTTCTTAATTATCCTAGGTGCTTAATTAAAATGATATTTTCCTATGTTGAAGGACTAGGAATTTAGGATATGATTGTTAGGATTAGATGATTATAGTTTGATGAAACACATTATTCCCATGCCTTATATGAACCGATTGATATGTTGGATTGACTTTTATTAGTCGATTGTTGTTTGGGTGTTGTCGACCACCATATATATGTTTGTACGTTTACTAACGCATGTAGATATCATGATTCATAAGAATGTTCCCGATCCGGATCCCACAAAATATGTTGATTGGATGCCGAAAGGAAAGGGTAACTATATCTTGGGTTGACAAATGAAGAAACGGAGCTTAATTTGAGTTCTAAGGAAAGTTGGCATGATAAAGTACAACGTAAGAGGTCTCACTGCATCAGCAGATGGTTTTCTTCATCATCAAATGAAGAAACGGGGCTTAATTGGATCTCTATGGAGAGTTGGCATAAAAAATGCAACGTCAGAAGTCTCACTGCATCAGCAGACGGTTTTCTTCCTGCCTTACAGCAACAACAACAAAAGCGGCTCAACCACCTAACGTATCTTTGTGCATGGATAATAGTGATGATACCATTTTTCTAAAACTTTGAAAAATATTGTTTTGAAAATGGAAAAATATTGTTTTGAAAATAAATCGGATTCAAAGTTTTGAAATCAACCGGACCTTATGTTGCCAAATCTTAAGTGATTTCAAGTTAAATATTTTCAAACGATATTTCATCAAAAAGTCCGTTTGTACAAAATAAAGTGGCGATCTAAAGATTTAATGTTATGTCATATTATGATTTTTCTTTAAAACTCAAAGATCTTTCAAAATAAATTTTTTTCTGTTCTTGTTTGATTGTGAAATTGTTTTGTTTTACTTAAAAGATCTCTTAAAAACTATCATACCTGACACTAAGAATCTTTAATGTCTAAATCTGTTCCTATCTGTCATCTTTCAAAATTAAATCTTGCCACGCTTTTCCCAAAATTTTCTAAATGATTTAAATCTTTTGGGATCACAAATCTCAAATGGTTTGAAATTTTGATCATGGAGAGATCGTGATTTAAATCTCAAACTGCTTTTAATGAAATTGGTTTTAGTCCTTCAAAGGCACTCCCGCCTCCATGTGCCAAACGATTTCAATATTTAGATCACCACATTTTAACGTAATGCACATGTTGAGGGGAGCATTTATCCAAAACAAGATGAGTATTTAAACCAGCACATATTCTCCCATGTTTTCTAAACCTAATTAATCACTTGAGATCCAAAATCTCAAAGGTTTTGATATTTTGATCGGGGAGAATTTGTGATTTAATAATGAAATCGATAAAAGGTGATTGTTTGATTCAATTGTGTAGGTCGCTTCTCTCATATGTGTTAAACACTTTCGTATCTTGAAGCACATATTGAGGGGAGCATTTCAAAAGAAAATAAACTATCGATGTACAAAAGCTTTTATGTTTTAACATAAAATACCTTGATCGAGTTTTCAAATGGTTTTCTATGGCATGTGTGATCGTGAAAGTACTTAAAAGAACTCTTTCCTCTATGTGATAAAAAGTTTTGCAACCAACGCACATATTGAGGGGGAGAATTTACAAAAAAATCAAATGGCTTTTCCTAAGGAAATTGTGATCAAGAAATTATTTCAAAGAACTCTTGCCTCCATGTGCTAAACAATTTCAAAATGAACATGTTGAGGGGGAGCATTTCTAGATGATCAAAAACAATTAAGGTACAAAATGTTTTGATTTTATATCACAAGTACCTTGATTAGATTTTCCAAATGATTTTTCAATTGGTTTCAAGAAAGAAAAGAACAATACCAAAAGACCAACCAATTTACTTTATGCATGGTGATATAAGGATGGTTAGGTTAGGTATTCGCTCCCATGATCCCGCCAGAATCGGAGGGATCTACCCAGGACAATCCACTAGATAGTGTAGAGTCCTTAGGTATGATGAAAAAAGGAGAAAAGTGAGATATGGGAAGAGTGCGGATCGAGATAGAGCTATTATCGGAATAAACCCAACAAGGTTCTAGTAATGAAGTCTCGTAAGCAATCAAGGAGTTGAAGAATGAAAAGAATTGAATGTGAAAAGGGTGAAAAGAAATAGCCTCAATTAATTCAACCTTAGGGCGTAAACCGGTTCAATACATATGCTATCGGTGTCTACTAGGGTAACACGGTATTGAAGACAAGACGCCATGGACCCAAGTGACGACCGCACCTAACTTCCTAAACTACTCAAGTTCCTCTTAAAAGGGCTTGTTTCATTCTCACGGGAACCGACATTATCTATCGACTTTCTCTTAGAGATTGGTGATATTGAAGAAGGAGACCCTCTCCCTAGTCTCCGACATAGGAACCAAATGTGCACTGTTGAGTCTAGAGCCAAGAGATCATCCACAATATCTCATTAGGACACAAAATTAATGAAGACTTGATGTTTCACACAATGTGGAAAGTAAGTATATTTTAAGAGACCTACGCATTATCCTTGTGGTATTGCCAGAACATCCGAGTGATATGTAAAAATATTCACGATGAAGATGGAAATCCTTCTAGAGCCAACATCAAACAAGCTCTTGGTGGGTGACATGTGAGATCTTTTCTAAAGATCAAAGTTGTGACAACCGGATAGAACGATAGGGCTATTCACCGTGAATCAACCTTGGTCCAGAAATGAATTGACGAATACTTTTAGAAAACCATTCGATGTGCAAATCTTCTTTCTCTAGCGCATCGAATGTGTATTCATATTTCAAACTCAAAAGTATCTCGATTGAAAAATACTTTTGAAAACCATTCGATGTGCAAATATCTTCTTTCTCTAGCACATCGAATGTGTATTCTTTTCAAATACAAAAGGTATTTTGATTGAAAATTGTTCTTTCTCATAAAACCTTCGTCATTGCAAAACTCTTCTTCAAGCAATACGCGATTGTTTTCAAATCAATTTTTCATCAACTGTGAATCTCAATTACCGGTTCACTCACTCCGTGTTGTCTCTTTGAGACGTTCCGGTTTGAGAACGCCAGAGCAACCGCGAAACCCGTCAAGGAGATTCTCCTGAATTATACCTAATCACAAAAAGATTGTACCGATCAACGGGAACCGTGGGCGTGTACTCAATTCAACGAAGTGATCAAAGACACTTTCGTGTGTTTTATTGCTAACTGTTGTTTGCGGTACATTTGGACGGTTGCAAATGATCGTAATTGAGAAGTCAATCCAAAGCCGCATGCTCACAAAGATCCACACTTAATTAAAGAAATCATGACTTGTGCATATCTACGTAACTTAGCTCGATATTTCTATACTATGTTTTTGCTACCGCTCAAATATCATGAACCAAGAAGCTTCCGCCACTCGATGAAAAGATGTCATGATCCGTAAAGTGTGAGCATGTCGGTCCAAAAGTCATAACATCACATGAAGGCAACACTACAAAGGTGATCCAGATTTATCGCGGCCGATGATCTCAAAGAAAGCTCAAGATCATCAAGATGTGGATCGGCTCAAAGACCTCCACCGAAAGTACAAAATAATCTGACTATGAAGAGTCACTACAAATGCACAAAGAATGGACATTGAAGAATTGAAGTCTACGAGCTCGTAATAAGACAAAATAGAATGCTAGAATTTGAAATGTAAACATGGGGTGACCTCCCAGGGGAATTTTCTTTATACTTTTGACACTTCAACTTTTATGTTTATTTTTTTTCTTGACTATATATAATAACATTTTTTAACTATTGACAAAAGCGAATACTTGAGTTTTTTTAGTAAATATTTTAAAATAAAAATAATAATAATAAATAAATAAAATATTACCAAATAAGGTATGAATTGATTTTTTTAAATGAAAAATTTCAACTAAAAGTTTTGTTTTATTATATAAAAGATTTTCAAACTACTAGTTTGGGTTAATTTTTCATGTTATGGTATAGGATAATAATAAAAAATGGTACATCATGAATAAGTAGTTTCACATCAATTTATTTATCTATTTATTTATTTATTCTTTGTTGTAACCAAACATGAGAATATACTTAATTTTTCATCATTTTCATTTTTCTACATTTATATTCTCTAGCTTATTTCTTTTCACTGAATTTTTCTCTACCAAACACGCCTTTAGAGTTTTCTAACGCCTCAAATCCTCTTTTCAAAATTTACCAAACCCTTAAAAAAAAAAAAAAAAAAAAACGCACTGCACGCGGTTCTTGGTTCTTAGTTCTTGGGTTGCATTGTAAGATAAAGAAAATTTGTTAGACTCATGTTGCTCGTGGGTCCTGGTCGCACAAGTCATTTCAGAAAGTAACAAATGGTTCATGGAAATATAGCGCTGGTTTTTTGGCCTAGTCGGTCTCGTACAGAACTTTCAACTCCACTCGTCTAAATTAGTCACTACTTGTGTTATTACGTTAACTGTAGTAGGTTGTTTTATGTTTTCCATGTGTCAATTGCATCACAATCACATATGTTATCTTTGCTTTTATTAGCAACGTGTGTTACATATATGTGATATTAATCTCATGTTTATTTCACGTAATCAATGATGATCAGGAGATTTAGTTGATTCTTGCTTCAAGAGTAGTTCTTCTCATTTTGATTAACGTGAAGTGGTTTATTATCTGGTAGAAGATGATACCGCCGACCCGATCCTCATCGAATCCTGGTTCAATCACGGTCAACTTGAGTTTGGATATCGGAAGTTTAAACGGATTTTCACAAGGATTGACATAATCATAGTCACAATTACTACGTATTTAACAAAACCATGTGATCATCACCCTCTCGAATATAAGAAAACAACCCAATGTCATAAATAAGATTACTAGTTCGTATCCTACCGACATAAAAAAACAACAATAAGCATCATACAATGCAACCCACACAGCCCCAACAACAAGAAAAATCTACAAACTAGGCCTCGTTGGATGAATCGAAGCAAAGAGCAAGAACATCTTCACATTGCATATAGTTAGATATGCAAAGTCCGGATAATGTTGAATAAGTCGCTCATTCAACATTATCCACGGACTTTGCATATCTAGCTATATGCAATGCGGAATGTTCTTGCTTTTTGCTTCCAAATTCATCCAACGGGCCTAATATGTAGATTTTTCTTGTTGTTGGGGTTGTGGGTTGCATTGTATGATGCTTATTGTCGTTGTTTTTTATGTCGGTAGGATATGAACCCGTAATCTTATTTACGATATTTGTTTGTTTTCTTATATTCGAGAGGTGATGATCACATGGTTTTGTGAAGTAATTGTGACTATGATTATGTCAATCCTTGTGAAAACCGCTTACGCTGTTTGGAGAGAATGATGGTATCATAGGTTATTGCGATGTGGTTCGGGTTGATTTTGAGTGAGTGTGGTCGCCTTATATTGTGGAAGGAAGATGGCAATCAAGAAAAGAGGTCAAAATTGTGGTAATATGGCTTGGGGTACCTTGTGGTTTGTTTTGTGGTAATCAGAAACCCATCTAGCAAATTGCAGCATGACATTTTTGATTTGGTAGATATTTTCTGATTTTGTATACATTTAAATTGGACACAAACTAAAAGTCGCTTCGCATCTTGGCAATGCAATGTATCCTCAATTGGTATTCGCAGCCACGGTGAAGTTTGATGCTCGTTGTGTAATTCAATAATTAACATTGTCTGATTCTATAATTTGCTACATGTTGTCTGAATTGAAAAAAATGCCGCAAGATCTTAGTAGGGAAGCCAAACATGGGTTGTGATTGCAGCTGTCACAACTGTGAAATTTCAGGTCATTAAATTACTATTTTTATTTACTTATCATTCTATTTTAAGTAAATTTACTTTTACCAGGAAAGTTACTCGCGTACGTCATAACACGTGCCCGTAATTTATTCCAGACTATGCCCATTCTACATGTTTAATCATTTTATTTTCCTCACGTACTTAATTCATACGGAATATTTTATTTTTCCATTTCTACGCGAAATTTACACTTTTTACGTCTTACGCGTCTATGCCTCGCGTTTTAAGTATTAACGTACATTTAATTTAAACCGACACTAGACTATCCTCAGTCTACACTTTTTATGAATTTTGGTTCCTTACAATTATATTTTAAAAGTCATATTTTACTTTTTCCAATTTTTCGTAAACCTTGCACCTTTTACGTATTACGCGTAATTAACTTACGTTTTAAAGTTTATCAACATCTAAATATTCCATTAAACTCATATAACATTAAAAATAAAAAATTGTGGAAAACTAGAAGGGGGAGGGGAGGGATTGAATAGTTTTGTCGGTTAAAACTTTGTTTTAGAGTATTTAGATCGACTTATGTCAATTCGTTTAGATCGTGTGTTGGATATTGATAGATGGACATATACATAAATAATGCAAAGAGATAGAGAGTAAAGGAACACAAAACCACAGTACAAGTATTTATAGTGTATCGGCTACAAGGACACCTTCCTGTCCTACTCCACTCCCCGAGTACCCAACTCGAGAGTTTCTAAGCACTACACAACACAAGCTCCTTAATGTGGCGAGAAGCCTTCACAACGCCGCCACACCTTATCCGTACAAGGCTAGACACCGAGTTCTTCCACGAGGTAGAACCAAACCTATCACAACACCGCCTACACTTTATCCGATAAGGCTAGATACCGAGTTCCATTACAAAGGATGAGCTACTACCCAACAATACAACCCAAAGGAGACAAACTTCTTATTACAACACTTGAAAGGATATCAATATCCTTTAACTCAAATTACACAAATATACATCGACGCCCATATCGAATGTACACCTTCGGCACTATACACCAATGCCTTTAACTCGACACACTAATGGAGGGAGAGAATAACTATCAACAAAACAAGATGTACTTAAGTGGTCTTGATGATGACGAAGCTTAGCAACTCATGTGTAACAACCCGCAAAATTCTCAAGTCATTTATTAACATAAAAACGACTCATTGCAAATTTTGGAACTATATTTTTCTTTTTGTTACGTTTTTGTGAATTACGATTCTATAAACCGTTATGTAGAACGTAAACGTAAACACGAACTAATTTATTTTCAAAGTTTATTTAACCATTTCTCTCGCGGTATATCTTTTTTAACAATACAACGACGAATAATATTCGTCAACCAACCATGTGACGTAACTCACATTGCCATTACCTCAAATCATAATTTATTTGCAAGGACATTTTTAATCTACTAACTTACGGTTATTAATTTATTAAACGTTTTCCACAACTTACATGAATACACAAATGCATCCGATATTCTCAATGATTATTTTGACACATACATACATTCTTTAAAACAATTACAAACATATATGAAATTATTTCTTATACTTTTAATAATTCTTTATTAAAATCATTTAAATTTTATGTATTTAACTTTAACGATAAAACTAATACCCAATGCATATTTTTAACACACCAACATGACTAAAACTCATACATGTCGGGTTTGTGACTACATCTCCGTGCACACTTGATGTCGAGCCTCAAACGAACAGAGGACAAACTCACCCGACACTCCAAACTCTCTCGGCTCGCCCACACCCTATTGCTAGTCGGACTCCCATCTTATTTCCACTTGGGCCCGATCCACAACTCAACCAAGCTAGCCCGCTTATCAACTTTGAAGTAGGGGTGTTCATGGGTTGGGTAATATCGAATAAACCGAAACCAAACCGAACCAACCGAAAATAACCGAATCGAACTCATAACCGAACCGAACTTGCAAACCGAACCGAACCGAAATAAAAGTTCGGTTTTCGGTTCGTTATGGTTTTACCCTCCGAACTAAAACCGAATTTAAATAAATATATATATTTTTATATATTTATATAAAAAAATGTTAAAACTCTTTATAATATATATATAATATTTTTGAAGCTTGAAATTATTTTTTTCAAAAATATATATAAATAAATGAATAAATTATTAAATTTGGGTAATTCGGTTATTCGGTTCGGTTTTCGATTATTAGGTGTTCGGTTTTCGGTTTTCGGTTTTCGGTTCGGTTCGGTTCGATTTTTGGTTATACCCAGAAAAAAAAATTAACCGAACAAACCGATAACCGAACCGATGAACACCCCTACTTTGAAGCCATGATTGGATGACAAGCCCATTTCAAGAATTAACCTTGTTTCTTTTGGCTTAGCGAGGGACACACCACGACTCACAAACAAGGAAATATAGAGCACTTTGTAATACTTGTTTGAAAATGTGACCATATATCTAAACCCCTAACCAAGTTACAAGTCTATAAATATAATAACCTCAAGCTATAAAATTAAATATTCACATAAGCATGCTTTGATCCTTTTGACCTTGATAACCTTTGTGTAATATGTCCCCTCCAACACACATGACTTGACCACTCTTCTTTCCCCTAGATTTTGGCCGATCAAAAGCATGCTTAGACCAACTATACTCTCTTTTGCTCTTTTGCTTGAATCACATGCAAGTAACAATTTAATAATGCTAGGACCATGCTTTGTTTGTCCATAAAAGAAAGATAACATAGTCTCACATACTAACTTCCTTTCTCTTAGAAAGACTCCCATCCATAACACCATAACACCAATAACATGCCCACGCCAACATATACATCGCCTTTAACATTTAACATTAACATCCCCAAAAACACTCCCATCCATAACATCCCAATAACACCATAACACCAATAATATTTCATATTTTCAATTTCAACCCTAAACTAAAACAAACACTTCATTTATTAAACTAAAACAAACATTTCATTAAAACTAGAAACATATTACAACACGAGATTAAAAAAAAAAAAAAAAAAAAATACAACGAAATAAAAAAAAAAAAAAAAAAAAAAAAAAACACCGCAGCTTAAAAAAAACATAGCAAATACTTATTCATCGTCCGCTTCTTGTTGTTGTCCATGTCGCTCAAGATTATTCGCCAAACATGCTCCATAAGGTCCCGTTGGAGTTGGGTATCGTTGTTCGCAGTATTTCTTTTGCTTCGTTGCCTCAAATTTCTTGACGGATCCACCCATTCGTTATAGTCACGTAATTCAAATTTTGATCTTTACAATCATGTTATGCATAATAATGCAACAATACATGATTCTACGATCGTGGCAATTTCATATTGACGTATGGCGACGACACTCATTCATTAAAGACTTATACTCATTCGACCACAAGCATCGGGTGTTTGCTTAAAGTAATTAAAATGATCCGGAATATTATCGAAGTATAAGATTCAATACCTTCAACTATTTGCGTGAATAGTTTCGCTCATACGAAATCTTCTACGAAAATTCGGTTTGAATACTTACAACCTTATACGAAATAATCGTTGAACGATCGCTCCTCCGCAAGCTCACGCTCACGATATATATGGGCACGAGGACGAGTAGGATGTTGAGATTCACTACCTTCTTCTTGTTCCAACCAAGGTGATACTCGTCGCGACGCCATAAATTGGAAGTCCGCTAGGTCTTCCGTGTCCGACCGAGATGTAGGAAAATCACCACTGATTTGGATCCATTGTGAATCTAATTTGATTTTTTGAATTATGAAAGTGTGAGAGGAAGTATATAAAGTGTGAGAGGAAGTGTGAAAAATAGAGTTTTAATTGGGTATTTATAGTGGTAAAATAATGTTTTGATTTTTTTAAAAAAAAACTAGCCGTTAGGGGTTTTATGTAATTTTTTAAAACTTAACGTTCTGTGGACTAGTTTTGTAACATTTTCAATTTTTTTTTCTACCCTTTAACGGGCGTTAAGGAGGCAACGCCTCCCCTATAACGCCGTTATCAGCATACCCTTCCAACGGTTAACGCCTTCCAACGGCGTTAACGCCGAGCCTAACGGCGTTATTATTGTTAACGATGGGAGTGCTCTTATTCACAACAACAAGCCTTTTTACATTTCCCATACTTTAGTTTATTTCTTATAGCAACCTAGAGTCTTATTTTATAGTTTACACCATGCTTTTTTTCTTTCTTCCTTGTTTCATGCTGCTCGAAGCTCACCCAAAATCACACACATTTATTTGTTAGCTAAACAAGGTACAACTTTCATTTAATGTTGGAAACTCGAGCACTCTAACTCTTACCCTTGTATCACCATAAAACCAAACACATTGAGTCCTTTAGCACACACACTTAACTTGTTTTCATACAAAATTACAAGTCTCCAAACTAGTGCAAGAAAGGTTTTCGAAACTAAGGGTTATCGAGTTTAAGATTTTGGAAAGCAAAAAGGAAACGGGTTTTATAATATGGAAGCAACCGGGTTAAAGTTTTGGAAAAACTTAGTCGAAGTGCTAGTCCCTTGAGTCTTGTCCACTCACTCGTACACTCCTCTCATTGTAAGCAAGCTCGATCACACTTCCTTTGATTTCCATTTCATATCGTTAAACACATATGTTTTGCAAAATCTATATACATGCAATATGCTTATTTTGTTAAAATGAAAAACATATCGAAACCATGCTTTTACTCAACTATTATGAACTAGAGTGTTTAATCGTGTGTTTTAATGCTTATGTGAGGATTTTTAACGCAAAACATGAAAGTTAAACGTAAAAAAAATGAACGAATACGCATCTTGTGTCTATTCGGGTTTAGAAAAGAGTTCATAAGATTTCAAAATCGTTTTATCAGCTTTTGAACGTGAATAAATGGTCATAGTACTTAAAGAAAGACAAAAATGTCAACATTAATGTCTAAAAGAGTTATTTTTTTAGTTCCCTCACAGAACTATCATTTTTGACAAGTATAGTGCTTTAATAGGTTATTATCCCATAAATAAAAGAATGAAAAAACAGTTTTGGAGAAGGAAAAAAATAGGAAAATACTAACGCATTGCATGAAACTAAGAAGAGATGCAACACAATTTATCACAGTGAGAAAACTGTTAAATATAACTTAACTGTAAAATTAAACCAAGAATTACTCTTGGCTTAGATGGTTGTGGCGTTGGTACCTTAAGCAGTTAAGCGTAAGGTCAGGGGTTCGGAGCCTGCACTTTTGACGTTTTGCTACTCTAATTCTTTTTGTAATATTTCACATTTAACCCTTGACCTTGCATCAAATTCCACTTTCTTTAAAACTTGTATAAGTTGTAATGTATATAAAACATTTACACTTTCAGCCCCTCAACTTTGAATCACCTATCAATTTCTTAATTTTTTAATAAATTCTATAACTTATACAAATTTTTACACTTTAAACCACTTGACATTTTACTTGAGACTTTTACAAGTTTATAACTTATCTTAATCTTTACAACTCTAACCCCTATAAGTTGACACTTTGACGTTTGTCACCCTAAAACTCTTATTGATAAAACTTATATCATTTACCACTTTTCGTTAATTAATTATGTTTAACCTATATTTTCATTTGACGACCACATCCGCGTAATTATAAATATTATGTTTTTCCAAATATATATTATTTACCCATGACATCGATAAATATATATTGTACATATAATTTCACACTTCAAAACATGAATCTGATAAATACAATTCGACTTGTATTTATTTATTCTTCAATAATGCTTGAGCCAATATTCGAGCCGACTCTTATACGAAAGTTTCGTATACATTTTCCCACATCTATTCCAAGAGCCAATGCTTACCAACATTTTCTGTTAGGATTTAGAAAATCCGGTAGTTAAAGAGTCGGTCACCTCAAGAATATGTATTCGCTTAAAAGCTCGTAGTCGTAGTCATGTAATGTTAGTAAGTAGTTTGTTGGCAACACCGGAGGACGGACGGTCTTTACCCACTTTATGCCCCGATCCATGCCCGTAGGAGGCGTGTCTTGTAAGAAACTATAATACCCTCACCTCCCAGGTAGAGGGTTGAGCTTCATAATATCATTTTTCTTTGTCTCACTAAGTTCCCTAAACTCTTCGACTTTCTCTCTCTAAAACCTAAACCATACGCCCCTTATTGATATGATTTGATGTGTTTATCAAGAGCCATGGTTTGATCATTCATCTATCATGTTCTTGGATTTCTAGTGGTTTTCATATGATTTTTGGGTTTGAATGAGTTTAGAGTAGTTTGCATCATTTGGATCATTTCTTGTGTTAAAGTTTGGATTTTGATAGTACTTTTGTGTTTAGAATCATTATAAGTGTTTAGGTTTTGATTTGGAAGGCTTGAATCATCGTGGTTGAGTTGTTTTTGGATTGAAAAGTGGTGTTTTTTGAATGTTTGTTGGATGCGAGTTGAGTCTCGTTGTGCATTTCTTCTATGCGAGTTGTCCTGATTTGTGAAGCGAGTTGTCTATTCTGAACTTGCTTATTGAAGCGAGTTGTCTTATATGAGAGTTGTAAGATTATGCGAGTTGTGCCTTAAGCGAGTTGTCGTTTAAGCGAGTTGTCTTGGTTGCGAGTTGTCTAGAGTGCGAGTTGTCCTGGATGCGAGTTGTCTAGAGTGTGAGTTGTCCTGACTGCGAGTTGTCTAGTGTGCGAGTTGACTGGGGTGCGAGTTGTCTTGGGTGCGACTTGTCAAGTGTGCAACTTGTCTTTTGAGACTTGTCATCTCTTCGTGCTACGTTTTACGTTTTTTCTTTTGATTTAGTAAAATCCGTGAGAGAATCTATTTCCTGCTTAATCAAAGAATAGTAAAATCAGAGAATCAGAATCATGTCTACAATCACTTCTTTCGTTGTCGACGACGTTCAAGTCAAGGATCGATTCTCGCCCTCCCATGCTAGACAGAACCGACTATGACTCTTGGGCTCAAATAATCGACTTTATTGCTTAGGAAAAGAAAATGGGTTAACATACTTAAGTCAATTGATGGAGGACCTTATCAAGTTGAGACTACCGAGACATTCTTGAAACCGCTGGCGATGGTTCGTTGATATTAGGATTAGATAGACCAAAGACATATGATGAACTTATCGATAAGGAGAAGAAGAGATACGATGTCGACATCATGGCTTCAAACATCATACTGTGGTTTACCTAAGGACATTTACAAGTCGATCAATCACAACACCAAGCTAAGGCAGATGGGACAATGTTAAGATGCTTTCTCTCGGTTCTTAATTGACTAAAGAAGATGGGGAGTCTCAGCTGTATGATGACTTTGAGAACTTTAAGATGAATCCATGGGAAAGTGTCACTGAATATCATGTAAGATTCCACAAGCTTGTGAATGATATGAGGAATATCAAAATGACAATGCCAAATATTCAGCTCAATTCAAAGTTTGTGAACAACATGAATCTCGAATGACACAAATTTGTCACTGCAGTCAAGCTAAACAAAGGTTTGAGGAACACAAATTATGAGCAATTGTATGCATATTTGCTCCAAAATGAGAAGCATGATGTGTTTGAACGGATGATCCTTGAAAAGTTCAACAACAATGCTGGAAATGCAAGCTCTTCAAATGATTCAACTGCATTCTACACTAATGTAGGAATAACTACCAAAGCATCTCAAGTCATACCTACTGGAAATGGTAATCACAAACTCATTCCGGATCTAGGGTATAAGCCTCCAGACTCAGACACATTTATGGAACAACTTGTTAATCAACTGGCTTTAATGGTCAAGTAGAACTTGAACTTCACCCCACACACCAACAATCACCTCAGAACTGCATCCAATCTTCACAATCATGCTACGGTTAAAGACGGAAAGGTAGTGGTGCAAAATGTGCAAGGAAGACATAATGCATACCTTCCACATAATGAGCAAGGGAATGTTGGTGCTGGATATGTAAATGTTGGTGCTGGATATGGGAATGCTGGCGGTGGTGGTGGATATGTGGGTAATCAGAATCGTGGAAGGAACATGGCTCAGGGTCAAGTAAAGCCTATCAAGTGTTACAACTGTGGTGGAGAAGGTCACATCGCAAGGAATTGCACTCTTTCGAAACGTCCACAAAATACGTAGTACTTGTGGACAAGATGTTGTTGGTGCAAGCTCAAGACAGTGGAGTCTGTGTTGAATGAGGAAGAATTGCTATCCTTGCCGAGGAAACGCCGGAACTTATGATCTTGATGTGGATGAACGGCCGGTGCAAGGTATGGGTCGAACAATCCCAACGCATTTTAAGTTACTGATCGTGATGCATTTGATTCTCGATGTTGATGATGAACCAACCGCCTGCACCATCTTCATGGCTAGTATCTCACCAATGGTCACCCAAGGGCTTCTTTACCAAAACAGCCAATCCTTCCGTGGAATCTATCATCTTAGAGGTATTAAAACTATACGATGAGGTTGATGTGCAAAAGATGCATGACAAAGTACAATCAACTGAAATTATTGAATCAGATATTGAAAATATGGGTAATAGCAATGTTGTCTCATATGATCAATATGTGAAGCAAGATGGAAGTGAATATGTACCAAGTAATGCATCTTCTGCAGTCAATAATGACTATGTTTTTTATAAATACACTGCATGTGCTCCTGATGATTCCATAACCTTTGAACTTAATGCCTATAAGGAACAAGTTGCCATTTATAAACAACGTGCTAAGTTTGAATTGACCACCCGTGAGCAGGAGATGGATAACCAAATACGTACATTCATTAGAAAAAGTAATTTTAGGGAAGAAATGTTAAAACAAGAGTTAAACTCCTTACAATAAAAGCTTACTAAAACTGTTAAGCAAAAGCAAGAACTTCAAGAAAATGTTAAAATGCTTATACAGGAATTTAATGCTAAGGAATCAAAACTTTTGAATGACTTTTCCAATCTAAAAACTTTGAAAAACAAACTTGAAAACAAACTGTACGTACAAGGGAACACCATTCAGACTGCTCACATGATCACTAAGCACAGAGTCTTAAGCGATAAGCATAGTATTCCCCTTGTAGATGAGCCAAATCCCGAGTTTTGTAAAAAGGCTAAAGCTTATCATAAGGTAGTATATGATGGTAATGAGATCCTCAAGCCTAGGCAAACACCATCATGTATTGGAAGCACTGAAGAGGATAGAAAATTTGAAGATGCCTCTAGGGAGAAAATGGAAAAGAAGCTAAAAGATCCTCAGTATATAAAGCACAATATAACGCTTAAACCCCATGATTACACTAAAGAAAATTGGATTTCCTTGAACAAGTTTAAGCCTCAAACTCAATTAACCCCAGAACAAGTTTGGAAAAAGGACATGGATAAGCAAAAGGCTAATGAACTTGTTGAAACAAACCCTCCCCTTAGGAAAGTGCCTCCAGCTACTGTGTATCCTCCGAATACACCAATGCATTTAGTACCTAGAACTCTTCCCACTAAAAGCAAGACCTTAATCAGCCTATATGTTGTTTATCAACTATTCGTTGATTTTGAAAAGACATGTAAGAAGAGAATCACACCTACATGAATAACTAAAGGGGAAAGGGGTTTTGAACAAACTAAAGAATGTTATTTAACTGAGGTCATGCCTTTCTTTAAACAACTAAAAAGTCAATTTGAGAGTCTTCAAAAGGGCATAGATACAGAGATTAAAGATATGGAAAAGGTATTTGATGAAATGGAAATTGAGGTCAAAGATTATGAACGTGAGCTTAAAAGTAATGAAATTGAGAGGAAAAATCTGCATATCTTAAATGATAACTTGATTTCTAGATGTGTTGCTCAGGATGTGTTTTACACTGTTACGAATTATTTCATTACTGCTTCTCAATTTCATGAAATGTTTGTTGCATTGAAAGTCTCCCAGGATCGTGTCATTGAGCTTGAGACCAAAAATTCAAAATTGCATGATAAAATCGAAAATGATGATCATGATAACATGGTCAGGCATTTTTCTAAATTGGAAGTTGAATATCTTTATTTACAATTAAAATATCAACATCTTAAAGAAAGTGTTAAAACCTCAAATGCCAAGACGTCTTCGGATGCTCCTGAGTTTGATGCATATTTTGAAATAAGCTCTCGTGATGAACGTATTCAAGCTCATTGCAACACGATCCGAATGTTGAAAGCTCAAATTTCCTAACTGAAGGGAAATAGGAATGAAGTGGTTGGCACTCAGATACCTCCGCCTTTAGATTCTCAGAATTTTCAACTTCAAAACATCATCAATAAATTGCAAAAAGAAAATGAATGTTTTCAAGCTGAAATTTCAAAGGTTAAATTGCAAAACAAAGAGTTATGTGATTCAGTCAAGGTTAATCATGATAAACACATTGAAAAGATAAGCTCCTTGCTTAACGAAATTAAGAATCTGAAGCGTATGGTAAATGGAAAAGTGCAGATTCCCACTTGCAAATATTCTGTTCCAAAGGTTTCTGCTTGTAATAATTATGCTATTGATGTGTTGTATATTCCTCCTCCTCTTAGGAATAATGAACTTGCATATCAAGCCTATCTTTCGTACCTTAAGGATAGTTTAGAGAGTCTCAGTGAGATCTTCGAAGATGATAGAATAGATAAACCACTTGATAGTGCTATTGCCTATGCCTGCATGAATGCCAAACGATCTCAGGAACTTTTAGAATATGTCATTGCCACATGTGGTACTAGGAGAGATAGAATAGTTGCACCTACTTCAATGCCTAAAGTCAAGCATGTTACCTTTGATGTGCCTCTGAAAGCCTCAGAACCCAGCACTTATAGACCAGAAAATCAAATGGTAGTAAAACAAACTAAGGTTCCCATCATCACTTCTACTGATGCTAAAATTGACACTAAAGTTAGCGGGTCAAAACCTAGAAGCAATACAAAGAAGGATAGAATATCGCTGACTAAAAGTGATCATGAGAAGGAAGTGAATGAACACCATAGGGAAAATAAGTTTGACTTGAACAAAAAGAATCATGTTGGTTCTAGTATTAGCTCTAAGCTTATCGAAATTAATTCAAGTCTTATGTCGTTCGCAAAACCCGTAAAGAATGTCTATCTTCGGTAATCATGATAAATGTGGTGTGTTATTTCGAGATCTAAGAATCAAACCTCAGTTAAGAAAGTTTGGAAAGCGAAACAGATTAAGCAATCTTGGAAACCTACATGGAATGTTTTTACCAATGTAGGATTTCAGTGGAAGCCAACAGGTCGAATATTCATGAATGGCAAACCTTGCCCCTTAACTAGATCCACTATGCCTAGAGTAGTGCCTGTTAAGGTGATAAGGTTTTAAAAGGTACATTTTTTAGGGGTCGTTTAAGCCCTTATTTGATCACTTTTGTATCCGTTATTGCTTAATATCGTTCCTTTTCATTTTTTAGGTCTCTTGAAGGCAAAATGCTGGAATGGCACTTATTTGGACGAAAAGACGCGATTATACGAAGAAAATGGCCAAAGTCGAATCGAGACACTCAAAGATGCCGAAAACAAAAGTGACGGCGTCGGTGTTAAGTGTGACGCCGTCGGAGGATCTTTGTGACGGGACGAAGCCAAACCCCATTTTTAAGTGACGACGCAAGTTATAAAAGAGTAGGTCGTCGCAACTCGACGGCCTAGATGTAATCCAGACGGCGCCGAAGTCAAGAGACGGGTCACAAGCATAAGGTGACGCCGTCGCAAGTCTAACGTGGCCAAGACGAAACCCCAATGATGCGGCGACACGACGGGCCACAAAACATAAGGTGTGACGCCGCAGATGTAATATTATATATAGAATCCGAATTTTTCAAGATTTGGTGTGTAGTCTTTGGAGTAAAACCTAAACCGAACCAAGGCAGTCTTGTACAAGATTTTAGGGTTCCAAACCCTATCTTACCCCAAGATAAGTGTTTTACTTCATTAATACAATTATGTCTTTGATTATTGTGTGTATGCTTGCATGTTTTCCATGTCCGGCTAATTTACTTGTGTGTTTGCTTAGGAATATGAAACTTAATTATTGAATATTGATTGGTTGTCTCTTATCTTAGTTGATTAATGATCTAGTAATGCGATAGGTCATTCGTTGTGTACTTAATGCTTGATTAAATCTTTGTGAACCTTAGAATATGACTCCTTGAGTAGTTGTAAGCTAAACCATCCAAAGAGTGCCTTAGAGTAAGAGTTTATTATCCCTAGTGGGTTTTGTAGACGAGACCCTTTGGTAAGTTCAAAGAGTTGGGAGAAACGCATACCCTACAACCTTAGACACACAACGCAACTAGGAATAAGGACGTGACAATTCAACCACCAATAGGAGATAATTAAGGAGTAGTAAAACCTAAGTAAACACATCTTTAAACTATCATACGAGCACACATTAATTAGACATAGACTACATACACCTTAGATTAGATAATTAGATAAGTAGAGTAATCGGTAGAAATACCAACCCCAAATTCAAACCCCGAGATTCGTACCTTTCCTTTCCTTAAAAAATATAAAAAGATAAAAAATAATCTTCCTCGACCACAACCTTAGCGTAGTAACTTCTCACTAGCATTCCTATTCCCCTAGAGAACGATATCAATACCCGTGGCTTACCCTAATACTACACTACAACGATTATGTTCACTGCCTAGGGTGTTGAAAAACTTGCTCGACGAAAAGGAAGTTCCTTTGACCCCGAACGACGCGTGTAGCGTTATCATAAGGTTTGGAAGCCAACTAGTAGAATAATACCATTAAGCACAAAATGTCCTTCGACTAAGTCTGATGCTTCTACTAGTTCAGCTCCTAGTGATAATGCCATTGCACCTAGGGTTTCTGCTGATTCAAAGATTATTTGTGCTAACCAAAAGGACCCCATTAGCACGTGGGGATCCAATGTTTCCAATTCTTTGTCTTCGCATTGTCCAAAGCGGTCGTATAAATCGTCCCATGGTATTTGGATTCGCGGCTCTAAACATATAACTGGGCTCTAAACAATGACGTCTGCTCACATCGGTTCAAGCCTCATTCTTCAACACTATGGCGTCAGAGATAACACTTCAGCCCCGTTCCTCAAAGAAAGAAAAGTGTGCGCCTCAGGCGCTTTATCTTCGTAAGAAGAGAAATCTTCATTTTATGACCATTCTCATCGACATTCTTCATCAAAAGCTTCATGTTTTCCATGCTCATTCAATCCTCAAGTGTATCTCCATTCATTGGTATATATTCTTATTCACTTGCTCAATCAAAATGGCAAACTTCATTTGCAATTTTGAGGGGAGAAGAGTGAATATACTACATGTTGATGGATGCTTGAGTTATGGTCATACGACTCTCCAACGCCGAATGTCTTCACCACTTGGATAACTGGGATTTACTATTTGGGATTCATTGTTTTTCAAGATATGTTTGATGAGTACTTCCAACCTCCAACGAATGTTGATCATCCGGTTTCTGAAGCTCATGCTCCGGTTCCTACTGACTCAACTGGTTAACCATCTAAAAAGTACTTCTCGGGATTCTCAAGAAACCTTATCTCTAGTTATTTCACAAGGCGTTGATACTGACTATCATAATATAGCAGTTGCACTATTGAATAATGATCCGCTCTTTAGTATTCCTTTGCCAAATCTTCACAGATTATTGTTCATGAATAATGATCCGCTCTTTGGTATTCTTTTGCCAAATCCTCACGGATTATTGTTCCTCTCAATGTGCATGCTATAAATCAACCACATGAACATTAAGGAAAATGACTACCTCATCCGCTCAAAGACATTATTGGTGAATCTTCCAAATCAGTCTCTACATGTATACCTTTAGGAAGAATGCATTGATGTTGAGGAATCATTTGTTCCGGTTCATTCAGTGGGTCAATGTACATCCGATTGTATGTTTATTCACGTGTTGGGCATTTTACACAAGTTGATTACTTCGGAATTAATCATTTATCACTTATTTGAGATTGAAGTTGACTTTCACAAAGGCGTGTTCTTATTTGATAACTTGGTCGGGCTTAAGAATTTGAGTTGAAGACTTGGTTTATCTAGTTACCAGCAGTCGGGGTGGATGGTTAAAGACCAACGATGTGGATAACCTCAAGAGGTGTTAATGTCTCATACTTTGTTTGAGTAGTGAGTACTTAGAGATTTGCTTGAAGCATAAATTATCGACACCGTTCTTCCATCATTAAGTGCAAGCTTAAGATACAAATGTAGGGAACTCGACTTCAGTCTCAAGGTTGGTATATCGAGTTTTCTTCATTAGTGGTTACTTCAAATTGTCTACATATGAGTTGATTAAGATAGTCAGAGAGAGTTTCTGTAGCAGTTGATTCTCACAGGATTCATTTGAGCTAATCATTTGTTCTTCTCTATTTCAAGAATATTAGGTATGTATAATGTGTTGCTGATTCTGAGGTATCAAAATCAGCAAGGGGGAAGGAGACACACATCTAAACACACAATGAGTACACGTGATGAACTTAATACTTCTTCTCTATTGAAGTAATCCCGGGAAAGACAAATGTCATAACCGTAGAGAATCTCAGTGTTTAACTCGTATCCTTTGGTGTGTTATTCCAATTATATGGGGGAAGGATGTATTATTCCAACTATTTGGGGGAAGGATATATTATTCTAACTATTTGGGGGAAGGATGTATTATTTCAACCATTTGGGGGAAGTGGTCTCTGGATACTTTTGGTATGTGTTAACTCAGCCTTTAGTAGGAAGAAATATGAGAAGAATATTTGGAACGTGAGATGATATTGCCTATCGACATCTTCTATATGATTTATGATAAAGTGCTTCCGGTTAGTGCTTCATGTATTAATGCAATGATGATTCCGATGAGATCGCAACCATCGGGAGAGATATGTGTACATCGTGGTCGCACAACATATTCACATGATCGAGCTTAATCGCTTATTCCGAGTTGACATCCGTAGAGAAGATCGGTGATTCAACCAGTTATTGTGATGTCGTTGTTTCTACTCTGGTTGGGTACTTGTGTACATTATGGGCTAATTGGTTATATGGAAGATAACTGGAATGCACTAGGTAAAATGAAGATGTTGATATATTGTTCTCCCGAATAGATAACTGCTCAAACTCGAAGAGTAATGTGTACATCGGGGACGCACAACAGGATCATATGATCGGGCTTAATCATTTATTCCGGGTTTGATAACCGCAGAGATGATCCATGCTAACTTGTCACTTCGTTGTTATCGTCTTCTTCGGGTTCTTGAGCTTCATACAATTAGACTGTTTGCTTCACTTCACCTTCTCGGGGAAATGGTCTTAATTCGAAGATTGTCAGTTTGGGGGGAAGCTACCAAAGATTTACATTTAGAAGGCTCATGTTCAGACGATTTTCTTAGAAGCCTCGAATGCTTTGGTGATGAAAGTTTAAGAGATGTTGATTTCTTCTACAACGTGCTGAACGATATCCTTATCTCGGTACTCATTTCATCATCCTCTTTAACTAAATTATCTTTCTTGTACATATTTTATCCAAAAAGAAAAATACAAAATTATAAAACCAACAAAAAGAAAATAGAAAATTATAAAACTTCAAAACCCATAAAAATTAGAAAATATTGAAAAACTCCAAAAATATTATTTCCTTTGTCATGTTTTCCCGTTTCGATAATATCTACGGACTATGAATTGTCATTCAAAATGACACGGGTCTTTAGATGAAGTTCGAAGTGTTGTAATAAAGTTTTTTTAATTGATTATTAAAAAATAAAATAAAAAATAAAAAAATAATATTTTGAAATGGAGAAAAACGATGGTTTATTGTCATTTCAGGCAGTAACCCGTTTTTTAAAAAGATAGAACAGCGCCATGCTTAATTTAATTTCAAAACCTCATGTTCTGATTCTAAAAACAAATGTTCATAAGGAAAGTTTGTCATCTATAAGACAAAGGTTTCCTCACAAATATTTTTCCTTCTAACTATTCTTCTGAAAAATATTTGTCATCTTATGAAAACAAAATTGTTTTAAAAATAACTCGGACTTAATTTTGAAAATCATATGGACTTATCATTTTTCAAAATCTCGTTCTTTCAATCAACAACTTAGGTCATTGATTGAGGGGGAGAATGATTTCAAACAAATCAAAAGTGTTATTTTTCAATCAATTGGCACATAAACGAGCAAGGTCTACATTTGGATAATCAAAAAGAAAATTTGTTTACAATTGGATCCAGACCTTTGCTAATATTGTGTTTTCATAAGATACTTAAGCATGTTTCATTATTGGAGTTTATAGTCTTATTATCTGATCCCTATCAGTTAAATGTTTTAAAAGCAAGTCACAATTCTCCTCAAAATCTTTCAAAAACAATTTAAATCAATAGAGATCACAAATCTCAAAGGATTTGAAAATTGTGATCGGGGGCGAATTGTGATTTAAATTGGATATAAACTCATAATTCAATAAGTGATTTTATAAATACAATAACAAGCACCCCTCCCTACATGTGCCAAACGATTTCAAATTTTCCATGCACATGTTAAGGGGGAGCATCTATCTCAAACCAAAAAGATTTGAAACGTGATTGATTTGTCTCGAAGTGCAAGTTCCCTCTAATATGTGCAAAACACTTTTGAATATCGATGCACATATTGAGGGGGAGCAATCACAACAAAACCTCATCCTTCTCAAAATTGTTTTACCCAATGTATTTAAAATACTAGATTTGATCGGGAAGTGATGATGATCATTTTAGAAAATGTTAATCAAAGATTGGATCTTTAATTCTTAATCTAAGGTTTCAATTTCCTCTTTCCTCCATGTGCCGAAATAATTTCTAATACTTGAAGCACATGTTGAGGGGGAGCTTTTCTAAAATATCAAAAATAATTAAGGTACAAAATGCTTTGATTTTACATCACAAGTACCTTGATTGGTTTTCAATTGGTTTTGAGGCGGAATGAACAATAACTAAAGACCGACCAAAGTTACTTTATGCATGGAGATATAAGGATGGTTAGGTTAGGTACTCGTTCCCATGATCCCGCTAGAGCTGGAGGGATCTACCCAGGGATAATCCACTAGATAGTGTAGAAGTCCTTAGGTATGATGAAAAAGGAGAAAAGTGAGAAATGGGAAGAGTGTGGATCGAGATAGAGCTAGAACTGGAATAAACCCAACAAGGTTCTAGTAATGAAGTCTCGTAAGCATCAAGGGTTGAAGAATGAAAAGAAATGAATGAGAAAAGGGTGAAAAGAAATAGCCCTCCGTTATTTCAATCTTAGGGCAAGAACTGGTTTAATTATATACTCTTGGTGGTTACCAAGGTAACACCGGTATTGAAGACAAGACGTCATGGACCCAAAGGACGACCGCACTACAACTTCCCAAGCTACTCATGTTCCTCTTAAAAGGACTTGTTTCATTCTCACGGAGAACCTACATAATCTATTGACTTTCTCTTAGAGATTGTTGATATTGAAGAAGGAGACCTCTCCTAGTCTCCAAGATAGGAACCAAATGTGCACTAATTGAGTCTAGAGCCACGAGATCATCAATAAATCTCATTAGGACACAATCAATGAAGACTCACCGTTTCACACAATGTGGAAAGTGAGAATATATCCTAAGAGTCCTACGTATTATCCTTGTGGTAGTGCCAGAACATCTGAGTGATATGCTATCATATTTACAATGAAGATGGAAAGCCCTCTAGAGCCAACATCAAACAAGCTCTTGGTGGGTGGCATGTGAGATCTTGCAAAAGATCAAGCTCCTGACAACTGGATAGAAACAATGGGGCGATTCATTTTTGAATCAACCTTGGTCCAAGAAATGAATTGACGAATACTTTTGGAAAAACCGTTCGATGTGCAAATCTTCTTTTCTCTAGCACATCGAATGTGTATTCGTTTTCAAATTCAAAAAGTATTTCTGATTGAAAATTGATCTTTCTCATAAAACCTTCGCCGTATTGCAAAACTCTTTCTTCTAAGCAATACACGATTGTTTTTCAAATCAATTTTTCATCAATCGATGAATCTTAATTGTTGGTTCACTCACTCCGTGTTGTCTTCTTTGAGACACTCAGTTTGAGAACGACTAGAGCATTGCGAAACCCCATCAAGGAGATTCTTTGAATTCTACCTAATCACAGCAAGACTTGTCTTCGATCAACGGGAACCGTGGGCCGTGTACCTCAATTCAACGAAAGTGATCAAAGACACTTTGCACTTTATTGCTAACTGTTCTGCAGGAACACCCGACGATTGCGGTGATCGTAATTGAGGCGCCAATCCATAGCCGCATGCTCAAACATCACGTTCATCTCAAAGAAATCATGATAATTGCATATCTTCATCAAGTGACTCTGGTATTTTCACTCCATGCTTCTGCTACGCTGCTGCAAATATCATGAATCAATAAAAGCTTCCGCAACTCTGATAAGAAGAAATCATGATCCAGAATGTGAGCATGTCGGTCCTAAAGTCACAACGTCACATGATGGTAACACTACAAAGGATGAGTCAGACATTTATGGTGGCAAATGATCTCAATGTTGGCTCAAAACTCATCTTCACGTGGATCAGTTAAAGACCTCCACTTGAAATAACAAAACATGCGGTACATGAAGAATCAAAGGCTATGGACTATAGAGCAAAGAACTTAATCAAGAATCCAAGAACAATCAAAGTGTAATATCTTTTTGTATTCAATGTAAATTGAGGTGACCTCCCTTAGGGGGAGATTGTTAGGATTTAGAAAATCCGGTAGTTAAAGAGTCGGTCACCTCAAGAATATGTATTCATTTAAAAGCTCGTAGTCGTAGTCATGTAATGTTAGTAAGTAGTTTGTTAAGTAACACCGTGGAGGACTGGACGGGTCTTTACCCACTATATGCCCGATCCATGCTCGTAGGAGGCGTGTCTTGTAAGAAACTATAAATACCTCTACCTCCCAAGGTAGAGGGTTGAGCTCATAATACCATTTTCTTTGTCTCACTAAGTTCCCTAAACTCTTCCACTTTTCTCTCTAAAACCTAAACCATACGCCCTTATTGATATGATTTGATGTGTTTATGAAATCCAATATGTTACATTTCGCAACTATATTTTTATGTACATTGTCAAGAATCGAATTAACTTATGAAACTCCACATAAACATCAATAACTCCATTATTTGAAAACATTCTATTTTTTAACTTTAAGCATTTTCACACAAGTATAAACAATACAAGTGTCTTACAACTAAACCATTTTCCAAACATTACTATTTGAGGTCGTAAACTATATATATATATATATATATATATATATATATATATATATATATATCGTAATCGAGACTTTCCATATTATATCTAGGTTTCGTGTTGAAGCCATTACCATTAAGTACTAGATATTATCGTGCATTGCCTACTGTATCATCGAGGTGAGTTCATAGCCTCACTTTTACTCTTTTAACTGTTTTATAAACTTCTTGGGAGAGAATACATGCTACTACTGCTTTTATTATCAAAATTGCTTGAAAAATAGATGTTGTTTTTCTGTGTTATTGCCTAAGTAGAATTTGCCAAAATACCCGTAATCATGGACCATTAGTCATTTGCGAGTGAGCGCGAATATTGTGGATGGTCTATTGGCGTTTACCACTCCGTTTGTGTTGACCAGGTTAGGCAGACAAACGCACTATATTTGAGTACTAGGTAGAAGTGGCATCCTACCTCCCGGCGGGCACCTTATTATTTCTTTTGCATCATATCTATGATGTACAGTTAACGTTTTTCATGTCATGAGCTTAAGGCAATAACAACCACTATGATTATGGGTGCACTAACGGGCCCACTGTTTTATGGAACTGGAAATCTTGTGATCAACTGTTTTATTACTAAACCTATGAATTCACTCAACCATTGTGTTGACTTTTTAGCATTTATTTTCAGGATAAAAAGGCGATAGCTAAACTTTGGTGGCGCTTGCGCATTGGTGATACGCTTACAACGCGCGTTCGGGGTCAAAGGAACTTCCTTTTCGTCGAGCAAGTTTTTCAACACCCTAGGCAATGAACCTAATCGTTGTAGTGTAGTATTAGGGTAAGCCACGGGTATTGATATCGTTCTCTAGGGGAATAGGAATGCTAGTAAGAAGTTACTACGCTAAGGTTGGGGTTGAGGAAGATTATTTTATATCTTTTTATATTTTTAGAAAATGGAAAGGTACGAATCTCGGGGTTTGGATTTGGGGTTAGTATTTCACCGATTACTTTACTTATCTATTCTAATTAACTAAGCTAAGGGTAGTCTATGTCTATTGTTGTGTGCTCGTATGATGATTAAAATGTGTTTACTTAGATGTTATTACTCTAGTTATCTCCTATTAATGGTTGAATTGTCACGTCCTTATTCTTAACGTTGTGTTTCTAAGGTCGTAGGGTATGCGTTTATCCCTAACTCTTTGAAGGCGCAAAGGTTAATGACTACGAAATCTCTAGGATTCATAAACTTAACACTAAGGTATTATTTGGATGTTTAGCCTACAATTCCACTAGTAACTATATGCTAAGATTCAACAAAGATTAATCAAGCATTAATAACACAACGAATGACCTATCGCAATACTAGGTCAATCACAATTAATATAATAGACAACCAATCAATATTCAATAACTAGGTTTCATATTACCTAAGCAAACACACAAGCAATTTAGCCGGACATGGAGAACATGCAAGCATACACACAATCAATTGAAGACATAATTGAATTAATGAAGTAAAACACTTATCTTGATGTAAAATAGGGTATGGAACCCTAAAATACTATACAAGACAGCCTTGGTTCGGTTTAGGTTTTTACTCCACAAAACTACCTCCCTAAAACTGAAAAATTCGGATTCTATATATAGTGTTACAAACTGCGACGGTGTCACTCTTTAATTGTGACGCCGTAGGGTCACCGCCATTAGGGTTTCTTCTTGGCCACGTCAACTCTGTGACAGCGTCACCTTATGCCCGTGACGCCGCCGCCGCCTCTAACGCCGTTTGGATCCAAATCTAGGCCGTCCGAGCCGCGACGCCTACTCTTTTAAACCCGATGCCGTCACCGAAAATGTCAATTTGCTCTCGAGTCGTCACAAGATGTGTCGCGACGGAGTCTAAATAAGACCGACGCCGTCCCTTTCAATTCAAGAGATTGAGTGTCTCGATTCTTGACTTTGGCCATTTTCTTCGGATATTCGCGCCTCTTCGTCCGAATAAGTGTCATTCCAAACAATTTGCCTTCAAGAGACCTAAAAGTGAAAAGGAACGAAATTAAGTAATAACGGATACAAAAGTGATCAATTAAGGGCTTAGATGACCTCTCAAAAGGTACCTTTTAAATCCTTATCAAATATCCTACACTTGGTATTTGCTTGTCCTCAAGCAAATGTGCTTTTTAGCCAATTGATTTATAAGTTGGGGTCATGAAGCATTAGTTTAGAACGATTCAAAACACATATAAGCCCATAAAAGTCATAACAAGCAATCGAAATTACATACTAGCACCTCACATGGGGTGTTTGGATACTCACATCTCGGGTGTATATGAAATATAACAAGTTGAAATGGAAGATAAATACTCATTAACGGTCCTAGTACATAGATTACCATAGGCTTGAGACTAGATTAAACCTCCATCACTTTGGCGTAAGCACCTAGGAAAAACTATCCAAGAGGTCTTTTAAAGAGTTGTAACGTTAGGCTTACGGTAGGGAAACAAAGGGTTTGGTGGGATAAGCGATTTAGTTGTGGCAAGTCAAAAATCTTTATGTTACAAGCATGCGAAGAATGGCGTTGCTAAGCCAAGACTCGACACTCTAAATTCTAGATAAATTGAAATAAACAAATGCAAATTTGAAGATAGATGTAGGATGGTAGCCCGTATGCTTTTCATTTTTTTTTCAATTGACACTCTATTTTTTTCGATTTTTTTTCATACACTTTTACTCTACCATCCTCTATGATAACATCAAAATGATAGGGATTTATAGGCACATCCCTACACTTGAGTTTTTATTACTCTAACACTAATTTGACCCGAATTGAAAAGATCAAAACAGTTAGAGTACATTATTACGCAAATAAAGGGAATTTGAATTTAACGTTCTCTTCCCGTCATTTCATAAAATTTAACTTTTCCCATGGTCCCAATCGTCCCAAAACTGTGTACAAAGGATATGACTCGACTTAGCAACTTATGCAAGCAACTAGATAATTGAACTAAGGGTTTAGTGTGATAACAATAATGCACTAAAAGTGAGTGCATACAAGGTAGGCTAAGGCGATTTGGGTGTACATTTGGGGTGGATTATAAACAATGCTCTTCATTGATATTCAAAACCAAACATCACGAGAACCGCGAAAAGGATAGGCTCGAGGGTTAACTAGGGTATCGTGTACTAAAGATGAGTACAACGCAAAGGTGTGGGGAATTACTCAACCGATGTGGAAGAAGTAATTATATTACGGTATCAAACAAGGGTTATCCTAATGCCTCTTATCATTTAGTTATTCCTAACTACACAAGTGTAGTCTTACTAGCGATCTCAGAATGCATCACAAAACATGTTCTAGAATATATTATACTACCGGTTCACACTCTAAGCATTAAATATGAATGCTTTAATTCCTACAAATCTAAGGGCGATCCTCACATTTTGGGTGGAATTTAAGTGGTAAAGGGTTTTTGTGCTAGTCATATAATTTCCTATCCATGAGACGCTTTATTAAACTAATGGCCCACTCCTATATGTCATAAAAAAAATTTAAATTTGGTGCCAAAATTACCCTAACCGATATTTCTCATGGTTTATTACACAAATGAAATTGGACAAGGCAAATAGTCAAGGATAAGCATAGTTTCAAAGTTCTCGTTTATTTTCCTCCACACTTAAACCGAACATTGTCCCCAATGTTCCCGAAGTATCAAAGTTATGATAATAGAAGGTAATTAAAAGCGAAAGAAACTAGTACTCCCTTATTAGCTCGGTAGGATCCGTGTGAAGTGGTGGTTACATCTTTCTTCAAGAAGAATGTTTGCGTGAAAAGTTCCTTCCAATCTTATGTATCTTCTTCTTGATAAATTAAACCGCACACTTGAAGAAAACAAACGAAACCTTCGCAGAAATCGGTCAGTAATAATATATATATGACTCTACTAAACTAGGACATAATGCTTGTGGAATGGATGTTTACTGATTTTACGGAAAATTAAGACACGAAAATTCCAAATATTTATAAGTAGCTCGAAAACGAGAAAAATAGTAAGTCGTTTCTACTCCTCCCGACGTCAAAGTTATCCCGACGAAGCGGTCTGCGATTTTGGAAAATTTCGAAAATTTTATCTTTAAAACTGGAAAAATTTCCCAAAGCATCCATTATTGCTCGATACAAGCATTTGACTCGAACAAACACACATGTATATCTTTTAAATAATTGTGATTCTCATGTTCACGTTTCTTTTGAAAACGTGTGTAATCCTCCCTACACTTATTCCTTATGTAAAATACCTTTATATATAATTAAGACGAGGTTAAAGACAAAATAAAACATTTTACAAATTTAAACATGAGAATAAACAATCAACAAAGATACACGACACAAACAAACAAACAATTAAGCATGGGTTGCCTCCACGGCGTTTTCTTTATTTATGAGTCTTGTAGCTAGACTCAAGTCGTGCCCCCACGTGACTTCATTACCGCCACCTTGTACCTCATATTTGTCTCTATTGGGGATTCCATGTTGTAGAAGTGCCCTATGATGTACCTTTCTAAGAGGTCGTCCTCTCCCCACTCGGTTCTATATTCCGGTCCTAAGTTCAAGAAATCCTTATAGGACCCGAAAATCTTATTCATCACATAATCAACTCCCTTCTCCTTATCTTCCTCATTCCTATAGTAGACCGATAGCTTAAGTTCTTTCTCATCATTGGATAGTGATGAAAATTTTTCAATCTTAAAGGGCATTTGGTAGGCTACATCATCGTTCTCATCCTTGAATCTCGCAATTCCTAACGACGGATCATAAGTCATCCCGGTGTTTTCTATGAAAGGCTTTCCTAGAATAACGTTGGATAAGCTAGGATCTATGGTCGTACTAATATCATCCACTATTATGAAATCCGTAGGAAACGTGAAACTACCTACATAAACGGGCAATCCCCTAACTCTACCAAGAAAATTGCAACTAACCCTAGGATTATCGAGATCTTGCCTAGTTGGGATAGGCTTCTTCATTACCCAATTATAGTAGGTGCTAGTCATGATATTTATCAGGGACTTGCGATCAATGTAGGCCTTTGCCACGAAAAGGTGTCCTATGCAACACGAAAAGGTGTCCTTTGCCACGAAAAGGTGTCCTAAGGCTTCTCCTAACATACATGTGACGGAGGTCACGTACTAAGTGTGGGTGGCGAGAGAGTTCTTCTTCCGTAGGAAACTTATTGAAATAGTCGTTGCCTACTTCATCTACTTCCTCGGTTGTTTCATTCCTAGGCGTTTCAACAACCTCAAGTACCGTTTCATGGTTCGCTTCATCATTTGTTCTATTAGGTTTCACTAAGGTGATGGTATTGACGAATTGAACATGCTTAGCTAACTTACTTGGGTCCTTAATCTCTACACCGGAAGCTTCGAGAGTTGAGATAGCATTAACCTTCCTATCACTATTGGTCATGACTTTCAAAACGTTATCTATCTTCCTATCCATCTCGGCTTGTTGTTGGTTAAAACGGTTCGAGAGCTTAGCTATTTGAGCTTCTTGGGATGTGACTAGGTGTTGCAACATCCCTTCTATGTTTTGTTGGTTAGGGCCGTAAGATTGGGGCCATGAGAAATCATTAGATGTGAATTCTTTGGTTTGTCCCCAATAAAAGTCGGGCTTGCCCTTCCATGCTTCTCGGGCGTCATTAAAAGTCCTAGGTCCGGGTGTTGTAGGAAATCTTCCTCCCGTTCCATTGGTACGTGAGGATGCGTAGTCAACGAAAGCTAGTTCGGGGAGTCTTGTGCAAGCGCGAGTGTTACAAGGACCACCACATGGCTCACACAAAGAAGAAACTTTGTTCACTTGGCGTGAAGACTTAGGATTTTCGTAGGAGCTCATTAGGAATTTAACTTGATCATCAAGCTAGAGCATCCTACGATCGGAAGATTGTGAGTCAATGGGAGGCAAGGAGATTGCCTTTACGGTTTTGGGCAACTCACGGGGGTCATTCCAACTTTCGTTGTCATAGAGAGCAAGGTCCTCTATTATACCCCACGATTCTTCCGCGGTGAGATCACTAAGTTTTCCACCGGCCGCTTGGTCAATGGATCGCTTAGTGGGGAAGTTGACATGATCGTAGAAGAGTTGGACTTGAAGCCAAAGATCAATGCCTTGATGAGGGACTCTATGGAGTAAGTCCTTGATCCGAGTCCATGCTTCGTAGAGAGATTCACCTTGACGTTGTTGGAACATCAAGATATCATTCCTAAGCTTAGTAGTTCTCCCCGTTGGGAAAAATTAAGCAAGGAAACGAGAGGTGAGATCATCCCAACTTGAGATGGAGCCGTGGAAGTCGCTCAAGCCAATTACTAGCTTGGTCCCGAGAGAGAATTGGAAGAGACGCAGACGCGTAGTCTCCCGAGTAGTAGCATCGAGGTCGATGGAATCGACAATTTTAAGGAAATCCTTAAGATGTTGACAGGATCTTCGAACGAAGTCCATGGAATGCACATCCGTTTTGCACCAACCGGATGGTGTCGGATCGCAAGGCCGTAGTTTGGGCTTGGTGGGAAGCTCAATGGTGTTTCTATAGCCTAGGTGGCTTGGTCTTGAGTATTCACCAAAGTACGGCCTCTTGGCGGGTCATTTGGTGGTGGGTTGATGAGTGGTGGTTGATTATCACCTTCCATGATGAAAAGTGGTGGGATTACTAACAAAGGTCATGAAGAAGGGGATAGACTACGAGGAAGCTAAAATGGGAAAAAATCTTACTTGATAGGAATCAAGCAAGGAAACCTAAGCGAGGTGGACTCTAACTAGCTATTCTATTCCCGGCATGCGCTAAAACTTGATACGCTTACAACGCGTTCGGGGTCAAAGGAACTTCCTTTTCGTCGAGCAAGTTTTTCAACACCCTAGGCAGTGAACCTAATCGTTGTAGTATAGTATTATGGTAAGCCACGGGTATTGATATCGTTCTCTAGGTGAATAGGAATGCTAGTAAGAAGTTACTACGCTAAGGTTAGGGTTGAGGAAGATTATTTTTTTATCTTTTTTATATTTTTTAGAAAATGGAAAGGTACGAATCTCGAGGTTTGGATTTGGGGGTTGGTATTTCTACCGATTACTCTACTTATCTATTCTAATTAACTAAGCTAAGGGTAGTCTATGTCTATTGTTGTGTGCTCGTATGATGATTAAAAATGTGTTTACTTAGATGTTATTACTCCCTAGTTATCTCCTATTAATGGTTGAATTGTCACGTCCTTATTCTTAACGCGTTGTGTTTCAAAGGTCGTAGGGTATGCGTTTATCCCTAACTCTTTGAAGCTACCAAAGGTTAATGACTACGAAATCTCTAGGATTCATAAACTTAACACTAAGGTATTCTTTGGATGTTTAGCCTACAGTTCCACTAGTAACTATATGCTAAGGTTCAACAAAGATTAATCAAGCATTAATAACACAACGAATGACCTATCGTAATACTATGTCAATCACAATTAAGATAAGAGACAACCAATCAATATTCAATAACTAGGTTTCATATTACCTAAGCAAACACACAAGCAATTTAGCGGGACATGGAGAACATGCAAGCATACACACAATCAATTGAAGACATAATTGAATTAATGAAGTAAAACACTTATCTTGATGTAAAATAGGTATGGAACCCTAAAATATCAGATAATACTGACCTTGGTTCGGTTTAGGATTTTACTCTACAAAACTACCTCCCTAAAAGCGAAAAATTAGGATTCTATATATAGTGTTACAAAGCATGAGGCGTCACTCTTTAATTGTGACGCCGTCAGTCGCCGCCATTAGGGTTTCGCTTGGCCATGTCAACTCGTGACGCCATCACCTTATGCCCGTGACGCCGCCGCCCGCCTCTAACGCTGCCTCGATCCAAATCTAGGCCGCCCGAGTTACGACGCCTACTCTTTTAAACCCGATGCCGTCACTTGAAAATGTCAATTTGCTCTCCGAGTCGTCACAAGATGTGTCGCGACGGCCACAAATAAGACTGACGCCCCTTTCAATTCAACAAATTGAGTGTCTCGATTCTTGACTTTGGCCATTTTCTTCGTATATTCGCGCCTTTTCGTCCGAATAAGTGTCATTCCAAAGAATTTGCCTTCAAGAGACCTAAAAGTGAAAAGGAACGAAATTAAGTAATAACGGATACAAAAGTGATCAATTAAGGGCTTAAATGACCCCTAAAAAAGGTACCTTTTAAATCCTTATCAATTGGCATGGCATGGTCATAGATGACTCTAATATACATTGGGGACCACTTTACTTTTTATAGGCTCAAATTCCGCATTATGTTTTGAAAGATGTAAACATAAATCTTTATGAAATAAGATTTCTGTTAAACTGTTGTTCTATACTTTGTGTTGGGATATCAATCGAGTAATACCCAGTAACATTTACTTCCGTTGCAAACCATTTTTGGGGGTGTTACAGATTGGTATCAGAGCATTGGTTATAAAGAATTGGGTATTTTTCAAACCTAGACTATAACCATTTTTACAAAAACTTAACCCTATGACCGACACATGCCTGCCTGCCAAGCTGATGCCTCACTTATGACTTGTTGAAGTCATCCGTGATAAGATATGTGTTTTATTACTGCCAACTTAATCTCACTATTAGCTATGATCGTTTTACTTATACGTATGATTACGTACCACAGTGCTACGCCTTCTCCCCCACGTAAAATGAAATATTTGTTTTATTCTTTCATGGCAATTTCTAAAATCATTGGGACATGTTACTACTGTAACTAAGCTAAGTATTGCAAGATTCATTGAACCTCGGGTGAATATAGATTGATCACATATATTCAACCAGGGACAATGGGACATAGCTTTATCACCTATGTCCGACTCAGAGGTGAATTTTGCAATACCAAGAATAGTTATGATAGGGTATGTCCGGTAGACTTTTTACTTGATTTCGGGAAATGATAAAAATTTCTGCGTGTGTTCATTAACATTGAAATTCATAAAACGTTATAAAGGTTTACTTTCACACATCACACACTGACATCACAATACCTCCTTATTACGACACATCTTCTCCTAAGTGGAACGACTTTCTCATTGCAATACTACACTCTCTAAACTGACCATTTTACAATACTACTTTACACCTCTGCGTCTACATTTTACAAGCAACATGCATGGAGATTTGCTTAGCAGATGATGTGTTAGCCTTAATAGTTTTTATTAGAAGTGATGGTCATTCACATTTAGGAACTTTGTAACGTGTGTTAGATACCGTATTAGAATAGTCAACGGGCTCGTGGATTGGACTAAGCTAATTGGTTAGAAGTTATGTTAAGCTAGCCTTGTATAAGTTGTCATCCAATCTATGTCCAACCCATATCCACGAAGCCCATGGCCAAGCCCATTAGGGCATTTGTACTTGTAGTATAAATACCCCTCAAAGTCTCATTTGAGGGGTGTGCTTGAAAGTGTGTGTGTGTATGTTTTCTTTGGAATATACAACATCTTGTGTTCATCTTTCTCTCTACACATACACGGTTTTATAACATCAAGTCACCATCTTTCTCTTAATCTTTCCTTCTTTATTTCTACGCATAGTTTGTGTTTGTGTTTCGTGGTCTACGCGTAAAGTGGTAAACGTGGTATTTGTGATATAAGGTTGATATATTTGAGGTCCTACAATTGGTATCAATCGCCTAACAATGGTTTAGGAGTGTTGTGTTACGTTTTTTGTTCAAACTTTACACAAAAGGTTACGTTTTTTCTTTAAAACCATGAGTTTTTGGCATAAAGGTTTGATTTTTACGTGTTGTTAAGCTTAAAGTTGTAGACTTTATTGATCTTTAAGTGTTTTGAAAGAAGTTTGTGCAAAAGAAATCGTTTGGAAACGTGTTTTTGGTGAAAAAATGCGTGTTTTTGCAAAACTGGGCAGGTTTTACGCGTAAGCAATTTTGGTCAAAACCCTCTTTTACGCAGAAGAAAAGTCAAACCCTAGTTTTCACTGGCGAAGATTTGAATTTTACGCATAAGCTTTTGGTGAACCATCTTCGTGCTTCAACGGTTACTCAGTGCTTCCCTCACTTGGATAAGTTTGTGGAACACTTCGACTATTGGATATCTTTTACACTATGATAGTGTAAAGGATTTTTGGTTTTAAACCTAAGTTTACGCATAAGCATAATCGCTTACGAGTAACACTCTACGCATAAGCTAACACTTACGCGTAAGGTTTTTACGACTAAGCATTTTGTTTACGCATAAGTTTACGTTTACACTTAAGTTTACGCGTAAGTTGGGTTTTACGCATAAGGAATCCTACGCCTAAGCTTTCTACGCATAAGAATCCTACGCATAAGCAATCCTACGCATAAGCACCAATTTCTACGCATAAGAACAGGTTTACGAGTAAGATTTTGAGCAAAACTTCAAACGGCCATAACTTTTGAACCGTAACTCCGTTTTCAGCGTTATACCCATCAAAACGACCGTGAGAACGAGGAGAATAGACCGACGAAAACCTTCTAGTCCTAAAAACGCTCCGAAAAGAAGTTATTGAGGCTTTTAAGTTTTTAAACCAAATTTTCACTACAACAACCGAGCTTAATCTTCATCAAACACAACTCCTTTATCGTTGAATCGATCCTACATCAACTTTATCATATCATACCTTCATCAATGGCAACTCAACAAGACATTCATGCGGCCGGTGCCATACATATTCTCGTTGAAGATCATGAAAGACTCGATCGATACCTCCAAAATTGTTTCAAAATATGAAAAAGCACTTGAGAAACTTGAAAAGAAAATGTCTCATATTTTAAACAACTTGATCGAAAAACCGAGGAATGCAAGTATGAAAACTATCGTATGAGCGTGCCTACAATGACATGAAAGCGAAAAATGATCTTTTGAGGGCTCAATCGGAATGTCAAAAGGAACAGCAGTGGATACTAAGATTACAAAACCATTGACCGAGGAGAAAGCAAATGTTCCCAAACCGGTTTTAAAACCAAAATATCTGCTTCAATGCCTCCTCCAAAAGTCAATGAGAAATATGATTTATCAAAAGCGATCACTCCACCGCCTTGCCTAAACAAAATGTTGATAAAGGAAAACGGTTATCGAGAAACCAAAAGTTTTAGCACTGGCCTTTTAAGATGAGTACCACTAATGCGCCTCGCTCCACATCTAAAACATATGGAACAAACGACATAAGTTTATAAAGGCACTCCAAAGAGACTAGGAAAGTGAAACCACTTCTCTAGATAAAATTGTGAATCCTAACGAGTGTGCCTTACCTTCTACAGGACTAGGAAGCACCTCTAGAGCAAGCAGACTAAAGCCTAAGAGCAATACAAGGAACAATAGAGTCTCGCTTGCCTCTAAGAGTAGTCGCTTGAATAAAGAGAAGAAAGTAGAAGAACACCCTAGGAGTTTACCGCTTTGTAATAAGAAAGACATTTCATCTGAATGTAATGAACCTATGAAACTTGCTAAGTCTAATGAATGTGTTGAATCTCTTTGTTTAACTTGCAAGAAATATTTAACTAATGTTCATGATGATTGTGTTTCTAAGAATGAGATTGTTAAGCCTGTTAAGAAGAATGTTCCCAAAAGAACTTATGCTAAACGAATAGGAAGACTAGTTGCGAGACTTAGGCTTTACACTCGATAGGGAGCATAATGTTTATTATAGGGATGACATTTGGAAACCCAGGGTAGAACTTTCACACTCCGAATGGTAGAATGAGTGATGCACTGTCTTACCAATAGATAACTTCTATGAGTGTGATCGATTTTACCTCTAACCCAAAGGAACCAAAATCAAAACGGTTTCCAAAATCTTCTTCTTCGTTATTGGCGTGTTATCGAAATATGTCTTTGGATCGTCGACTCAAGTTGCTCCGAGCACATGACCGAATCAAGCTCTTGATCAATTTCGTTTGAAATTCATGGAACCGACGTTTGGAAATGATCATGTAGCGCTTATCATGGGTTATTGAGATCTACCTTTTGGAAATTATTTGATCACTCGGGTTTACTATGTCGAAGGGTTGGGACATAATTTGTTTCGATCAGGCGATTACGTGATGCGATTTAGAGGTTGCTTTTAGGAAAATTCTTGCTTCGTTAGAAACTTGCATGGCATCGATCTCTTAAGCGGGAATCGTGATACAAACTTGTATGCTATCGACATTAACCAAATGGCCTCTTAATCACCAATATGTCTTATGACACGAGCATCTGGAACAAAGTCACGGTTGTGGCATAGACGGTTATCCCATCTCAATTTCGACACCATCAACAAAGCGGCCAAAGACAAAATCGTCAATGGACTTCCAAAGTTCAAATACACCAAGGATCACTTATGTCCATCATGCGAACAAGGAAAAGCAAAAGAGCATCATATAAACCCAAATCCGTTACCTAGTTCGGAAGCAAGGTTGCATATGTTACACATGGACTTATGTGGCCCAATGAGAGTTGAAAGCATTAATGGGAAAAAGTATATTCTTGTTATCGCCGATGACTATTCAAGATATACATGGGTTAGATTCACGAGATCAAAAGGCGAAGCACCAAGCATCATCATCACCTTCACGAAGCGTATTCAAGTACTTCTTTAAGCTCCTATAAGGGTTGTAAGAACAAACAACGGCCCGAATTCACAAATCGGAGTTAAGAGCTTACTTTGAAGATGTTGGAATCACACATCGGACATCGTTGTTAGAACTCCACAGTAGAATGGGGTAGTTGCAAGAAGAAATCGAACTCTTGTGGAAGCCGCCGCACAATGCTAATCTATTCTAGTGCAGATTATTTCTATGGGGCGATCTTTGTTGCCACCGCTTGTTTCACTCGTAACCGATCCCTAATCCATCCAAGATTCAATAAAACCCCATATGAAATAGTGAACAGAAAACCCGATATCTCTTACTTTCACGTGTGGGCGCTTTGTGCTATCCGACAAACGACAGAGAAGATCTAGGAAACCGAAGCTAAAGGTGATATTGGAATCTTCATTGGATATTCGAGATAGCTCGAGGGCATTCGGTGTATAACAGGAGAACTAGGAGGATCATGGAGCGATGAATGTGAACTTTGATGAAATTTCACAAATGGCTTCGAGACTCGCTCTAGAACCCGCACCAAACCCGAGACTTGGACACATCGGTTCGGGACTCGTACATCAAAGAGCTCCATCAACTTTTGCCGACAAACCTCATGAAAAAGAATGGGAGAATTTCTTTGAGTTAATGTTCGATGAATACTATGGTGGAACTTGACAAATGCATCAAACCATTATTCCGCGCACCCGCTCAAAATCATCCACCGCCACCAATGAAGATGCATCTACAGCGGTCGAAACCAATGCACCAACTCCATCAACATCATCTACATCTACTCCAAAGAACTCCAATTCTTCAAACAGTCTTACCAGCAGTTGATGAGCAAATTCAAAACATATCATTTCAAGAAGAACCTATACAAAACCAAAACGATGCAACGTTAGATGCAGACTTATTTGAAAACCCGTTTGCTACGGAATCAGCTGAATCATCTTCAAGCTTACGAGAACCATCTAACTTGCACTCGTATAATCTACGGTATCCTTCTACTCTGAAGTGGACTAAAGACCATCCGCTTGAACAAGTTATTGGTGAACCGTCAAGGCCAATTTAGACGAGACGCCAACTTGCCACCGATTGCGACTTATGCGTCTACCTTTGCTCAATTAGCAATATAGAGCCAAAGAACATTCGCGAGGCAATGGCGAACCCGCATGGATAGAAGCAATGCAGAGGAACTTCTCCAATACCATCTACATGACTCTTGGGATATGGTTCCAAGACCAATTGACATTCGTCATTGATCTCAAATGGTTATGGAAGAACAAAAGGGATGAAGAGATGACCAGTAATTCGCAACAAAGCTCGTCTTGTGGCCAAAGGATATAGGCAGGAAGAAGGATAGACTTTGAAGAGTCATTCGCGGTAGCTAGACTTGAGGCGATCAGATATTCTTAGCCTATGCGGCTCACAAAAACATCACGGTTTATCGATGGACATTAAGACCGCATTCTTGAATGGAACTACGAAAGAAGAAGTGTACGTGAGTCACCCGTAAGGCTTCATAGACATGGAACATCAAACTACGTCTACAAACTCAAAAGGCAATCTATGGTTTGAAACAAGCTCCGAGAGCGTGGTATGACGAACATCCTCTTTCCTTATCCTAAACAATTTTACCAAAGGAACGGTGATCCTACCTTGTTTACACAAAAATGCAAAACGACATTTTGATTGTTCAGATTCGTGGACGACATCATTTTGGGTCCACTAATCCGAATCTTTCAAAACATTTGAAAATCTCATGAAAAGCAAATTTGAAATGTCTATGATGGGGAACTAAAGTTTTTCTTGGTTTACAAATACATCAATCCCCACGTGGAATTTTTATTAATCAAGCGAAATACACAGGCGAGATTTTAAAAATCATAGTATGGATAATTGTGACTGTCGAACACCAATGGTAACATCACCAAAAATTGGAGCCGATTTGTTTGGGAAGCCTATCGATCCGAAGAAATATCGGAGCATGATTGGTTCTCTCATGTACCTTCTTGCTAGTCGACCGATATTCATTTCTTTGTTTGCCTATTAGCACGGTTTCGTGCAAAGCCTACCGAATCGCACCTCAAAGAGGTTAAAAGGATCTTTCGCACACGAAGACATCCATTCACAAGGGTCTTTGGTATCCGAAGGAATCGGATTTGATCTACTTGCCTTTTCGGATGCGGACCACGCAAGTGATCAAGTTCTGACAAAAGTACATCAGAGGCGCACAATTTTTGGGTGAAAAGTTAGTGTTGGTCTTCAAAGAAACAAGATTGCCTTGCACTTTCAACGGTGAAGCCAAGTATGTGTCTCTATCTGCGTGTTGTGCTCAAGTTCTATGGATGAGAACACAACTCATGATTATGGCTTTACTTCGATAAAATACCTATGTATTGTGACTCAAAAGTGCCATAGCCATATCATGCAATCTGTTCATCACTCAAAGACTAAGCATATTAGAGTCCGCTATCACTTCATAAAAGAACATGTGGAAGAAGGTACTATTGAATTATTTTTCGTGAAGACCGATTACCAACTCGCCGATATATTTACTAAAGCCCTTCCAAAAGAAAGGTTTGATGATTTACTTGACGAATTGAATGCGAAGCCTAACCCCGAGGAGTTAGAACGTCTTCTCGAATCTTCTTGAAAATGATTTTCCAAAAGCTTCATTGTAAATATTCTTGAAAACAAAATACAAAATTTGAAAAACCAACAAAAGCAAAATATAAAAATATAAAACTTTCAAAAATACAAAAACAATAGAAAATCAAAAATACAAAATATTCTTCTCACGACATGTCTCTTGTATAATCGATATTCATGACGTTTCTAGAAATGTCATTCAATAATGATACGGGCATGTACGGATGCTTGAGCGATAGTTCTTTATATGTTTTCTAAAACATGTCGTTTCTCAAAATTTCTTCAAAATGGCTTTCGTATACTTGATGCGAAACCGGACAAAAATGATGACTTTTGATTATTTCAAATCAAAACTCGTGTTTTTAAAGAAAAATCAAGTGTACGCTTCAGTGCACTACATTTAAAACTGGTGAGAAATCATCATCATCTTGAGCACCTTTTCAAGATTGTTCAAAAAGATTTTCAAAATCTTTCAAAATATTTTTGTGCTTAAGATAACTCCCTCTAAAACCCTTTAATTGATTATGCTTTAATAAATGGGGAGTATAAAACAAAAATGTTCCAAATTTATGCTTAAATCAAATCGTTTGTCTCCCCAAAAGATCCTAAATTGTTGTTTAATCCGTTGATATAAAAATATCACGAATA